>CAXITT010001046.1:2344-29863 GCA_964033795.1 Lymnaea stagnalis
TTTTTTTTGGGGGGGGGGGGGGGAGTATCGACATTTATATTCTTTTTATAAAAAAATGAGATTATCGTGAATGTTAATACATAAAGATATAATGAATACGTTGAATGTTACCATTGAATTAAACATTAAATTTAAATTGTTAAAATGAATGTAAATAGTATGGTAGGAGTAAATTTTGTCTTGGAGGGGGGGGGGGAGGGTGGCGAAATTCATGCTAAAGAGACCGTTGGGCCACCTTTGCTCAATATAATTACAAAGCTACTTAGAAATATTTGGTGTCGATCGAAAGCTTAGACTATGGAATGCTTAATTGGTATGGCCCACTAAAATGTCCTGAAATAAGCCTTGAAGGAACTCTTTGTTAAATCGAACAATACATTCTCATTGAAACATCCTTTCTGATTGGTCGACATTTAAATTTTTTGTTTATCCGCAATTATCATTTATCGGCTAATTTTAGATTTGACCCAGAATAAGCACAAGTTGAAAGAACATTGAGCTCCGTTTAGTGTGATATTACAGTAGGCCTACTACACAATTTTTATACGAAACTAACGTAACGTGTGCTCAAGTGTGTGTAGACCAGGGGTCTCAAACTCGTGGCACGCGGGCCATTTGCGGCCCGCAAGACGATATTTTGCGGCCCGCTACCCGACAGCAAAGTTTAGTGTTAACGCGGCCCGTGCGTTTATACCATTCTCATATGTACTGTGACCCTCCGCGGCAGTTTCAGTCGAATCTCACCGACTATAAACAAATTCTGATTTTTATTATGTTTGTAGAGGTTTGGACGTTGATTATAATGATAAAAACTGTTGATGCTTCCCTTGCATCAATAATTCATAAATATCGACGGCTCATTCCTATTTTTTTAACACGTTGTAGTCTTAGAAGCCTTCATGGAGAAGGATGGGGTAGTTGTTCCTATACTATGCGATCCCAAATGGCTCATGGACTTGGCTTTTATTGTTGATATTACTCAGGATCTAAATGTTCTCAACAAGGAGGTTACAAGACCAGGGGTAGCTTGTCAGTGTTGGCTATTAAAATGTCCGGGCATTCTGCACAAAACTTGTGTTATGGTTCTCAGAGAAACCTCTGCCATTTCCCAACATGCTAAGTACTCATGGACTCGGGCACACCCTTCAGTATAAGTATACTGATGCCATTGCAAAGCTACAGGAAGAATTTGATCCCATGTTTGCAGACTTCATAACACACAGAGCCACAGGTTCAAATTTTTGCTGACACTTTCTCCTTTAATGTAAAAAATTCCCTCCCCCCACCCACCCTTTCTTTGCGCTTCAAATGGAGCTGATTGATCTTCAGTGCAATTCTGAAGTCAAGGCTAAGTTCAAGGAGGTGAATGTGGACTATTTTTTTGTGCGTCAATGACAATGTTTATCAGCTTGGCAATGATGAATTTGCATCAATGAATAAATGGAATAAACCTAAGGTTTATTGCAATATAGATTGAAGCAAAAATAATAATGGAAATGTTACCATTCCCAAGGATTTTTTCCACCATAATATTCACATAGCCTATGACGACATATATGACCATGATAATGATCCATCAAAATGAATGACTTAATGAATTAATTGAATAAATCTAGGGTTCCCAAACTTTATTTCAAAGAAATTTAAAACAAAAATAATAATTTAAAAACTGCCAGTTTTTTTTGTTGTTTTTTTGTCCACAAAACTATTTACCTTTGCCTTATTGAAAATTTATGTTTGAAAATATTGGACAAGTATCTAATTATGCAGCTGTGAACCGTGTTCTCAGAAGATTAGTCATATGTCATACGATGACAGAAAGAGACGTGCTAATATGAATATCACAATTCCCGCCGACGGGCAGACAGAGTGACAGTCTGACTTCTAGTAGACGACACTAAATTCCCGCCGACGGGCAGACAGAGTGACAGTCTGACTTCTAGTAGACGACACTAAATCACTTTCGGCCAGACAGTCTAAAGCTTGAATCACTCTTGGCCGAAAGCGAAAACAGACCGAAAGTTAACTGAAACTACGCCGAAAGTGATCAAATGGCAACTTTCACCGCCCAACATTTACTTTCAGGAATTCAAGCAAGTTTAATTATTGAGAAAAGTGTTCATCAAACACTGAGATGAACACACACACACACACACACACACACACACACACACACACACACACACACACACACACACACACACACACACACACACACACCCACACACACACACACACACACACACACACACACACACACTCACACACACACACACACACACACACACACACACGTACGCACACACACACACACACACACAAACACACACACATATATATATATATATATTAATAATATTGTGGCAAACAGACAATATTTAAAATTTCTCTATGTTGGTGTGTGTGTAAAAATAGGACTTATTAGCATACTGGCAGAGATCTTACTAAACTAAGTTGCATCATCCGGCAGACTTCCTTATTCGTTTTACATTGTATATGCTGAATGCGTGTTTTTTTCCCTATCTCGAATACTCATAAACCAAGTCAATGTCGTCTTGTGACGCAAACGTCACCGAAGACTTAGTGGGTATGTTTTCCCCTTCTTTACTGCGAGAGTGGGTTCGAGGCTGTTGAACAGGACTCACCTTTTTAAAGCGATACCCGTATTACAACTTATTTAATTGTGATTTATGAATTAGCTTTATGTTTTATTTTATTCTCTTCATTTATTGGCATCAACACATTTCATTTTAAAATCGCCGTGTATATTGGTGATAGGGTTAACTAACCCCCACCCCCCACCCCCAACGTGGTGTCAGATTTCTCAACCATCTTACAAAGGAAGAGAGACAACTTTTTTTGCATTAAAAAGAACGAAGTACACGAAGTTGTCCTTCCTAATATAAAAATAAAACGCCCTTTCATTTTTTATTAAATGTTTATTACAAACGTTTATTAAATACAACTTTCCTTTAAATTAACAAATAGTAAAGATTAAATAATTAAATAGAGATTCTATCATTGAATTCTTAAAATCTATTTTAGATTGTGCATACTTGGCATACTATTAATAGTCCGACTGTGTCTGCCACTGTGACATATTATTATTGCGTCGAGCTCCATGAGTATAGTGTCCATTTAAATTTTAAATGGTATGCACAAATAAAATATAAGTAATTTTCTTAAAGTTTTTTTAAAATAAAATATGGTAGACTGCAATTTGCTTTTTTTTTTTTAACGAAAAAGTATTACTATTATTTGCATACATCAGAGATAATTTAAGTAATTTGGCGAAACGTTTTTGGTAAACACGTATATAAATCATGGCTTCTAATTTGATTTTATTGTGGCGTGATGTTGTGAGGTGACAACACACTATTTAAACCATAGGACATAAACGCATAGTGTAATTCCATTATTTACATTCAAAGACATACAACAATGAGTGCAGAGAATACTTTCCGATGTGTAACATGCACAGCACCTGTAAATATAGCTGTTATAAAATATTGTAAGTAAATTTTAGGGTCCTTCAATTTTAATTCACCGCAAAAATTATCATTGCTGCTATGACTGTGCTATGACTATCAAGACTATTATGTCTATCATTCTATGTAGTTATTACTATATCTGGTTTAATAAATACAACTACTTCTGTAGACACCATGAATTCTTTGATAATTTCTGCATTAGTTCACAATGAAGTCAGTTGTAGCTTGTTTCTACATCAACACGGTATTAAACATGCTGTCAGAGGATGTGCTAACAACCACAAAGTTAATGGAATGCCAATACTATACTCAACGCATCGAACATACGTGGAAATTGACAAAAGAGAGAAACAATGACACACACATACATATGCTAGATTCGTATAATTATAGGTGTGGTTTCATTTTGCGTCGACGTGTTAATGCAAATGGTTTGAATGTATTCAACGCCATTCTAGACGATTTTGTTCAAATTTGGCCACCACAGTAGCAGAGAACTTTTAAAAGAAGTAAATATGTTTTAATTTAATTAATGCAAAAGAACATTTGTTTAATTGGAAGAGTGAAGTATTTTAATGGAAATGTGAAATAATGTAGAATGTACAATAACTTTTGCGTTGAATGAAACGTTTTTTTCAAAAGAACATTTTTTTTATTGGAAGTGTGAATAATAATAAATTTTGCAGTGAATTAAAATTGAAATACCAATTTTAGAAGTTAAAATGAAACAACATAATAAAAATTGTGCATTACTAGTTTTTAGGCTTAACCGGCTTCCTATTATTATCAGGTTTGTACTCTACTCTTAGTAAGTGACCTACGTAGTAGGACTAGCCCGACTAGGGCTTATACCTTTTTAAAATTTAAACAAGTAGTAGTGTCTAACTTAGTTTATTTAAGCTATGTTAAAGCCAAAGGCTAAGCAGCTTGGGCTGAATCATGAAATGTCCATGAATCATTACCAAACACTTCAATCAAACAGTGTTTCTTTCAGACATTTTTCCCCCAGTGGGGGGTGGGGCTATGCCATTTGCCAGTGGACACAGGAACAGCTTAAGGGTGGCAGATGGGGCCCATGTCCGGGGGGGAGGGGGCAGACTAGTGGGTGGGGGAGGAATGGGCTTTGATGGTATTTTAATGGTAATGGTTGAAGTTGAAAATAATCAGCTTCAGAATTGAGAAGGATAAAAGGGGGGGGGGTGGCTAAAAATAAATATTGACCCCTGACGCCCCTTCTAGTGTCGTTGAAATAGGGTAGAGGAGGTGGTCCACCGAGGTGTCATTTTTTAAGTGGGTGGGGGAGGAATGGGCTTTGATGGTATTTTAATGGTAATGGTTGAAGTTGAAAATAATCAGCTTCAGAATTGAGAAGGATAAAAGGGGGGGGGTGGCTAAAAATAAATCTTGACCCCTGACGCCCCTTCTAGTGTCGTTGAAATAGGGTAGAGGAGGTGGTCCACCGAGGTGTCATTTTTTTCTTTATATGCAGAAGAGCCGTTCTTAGGATTTTGGGGGCTCTAGGCATGGAGCATAGGTAGGGGATCCCAGAAAGGGGTCGGGGGGCGGAGCTCCCTCCTAGCTCAGGATAAAACACCACCCACCACTACGGCACCTCCACTCTGTCTTTGTCACTGTTTCCTCTTTGCTCGCGTGTAACCACTAACCATATAGATAATTCCGGCACTAGAGACAATATGTACTTCTGAAATATATTGACTTGCAAGTTGTAGGCTAAAAAAAAAAAGCGCCTGGCGGGGCCCCCTTCTCAGTGGGGCCCTAAACTTTCGCCTAGTTTGCCTATGCCTAAGAACGGCTCTGTATGCAGGTGTGGCATTTTTGTACATCTGCATAGTTTTTTTCCATGAAAGGGAGGATGGCAAAAATATTTTGCACGAATAGTGGCTGCCAATAGGCAGTGCATCTATCTATACCAAAATTGGCTATCATTTTCATTTGAAAGTAGGGTGGAAATAGAGGGCGCCAATGAATCTTGATCGGTGGAGGGGTCTGGGAGAAAATTTGTGATTATTTCAAAATCAAGGGGGTGTTTTTTTGAGTATACTTGAATTCAATTTTTCTATTATACCTTTTGAACAGGAAGACATTTTTTAAAGTTTTGTGGGAGGCTTTGTGGCGCCTAGTGCCATACATGAACTGAATTCACTCCCAGAGTAAGCATTTGGCACAAGCTTATAATAAATCCTATTGATCAGCATGAGTGAAGGGGGTGCTTAAAGTTAGTGTGCTAAAGACAGTAGGGCAAACTCAAAATGCAGGGTCGCATACTTGAAATTTGTTGTTTCTTTCAGGCAATTTTTAGGTTGCATTTCAAACTTTCTGGTGGAAAGTACCAAAATTAGTCATAATAATGATCAAAGACATCTTAAAATTCCGATCCAGAGAAACATAAACTATATTCATTCCAGTTGTGTCCTAGATTATTCTTACTCCTTTAATCTTTACAGTCCCCAGAATTTTTTGATAATTAGAAATATAAGAATGCATGTGATCACATAACTAAACATAGTTTTGCAAAATTCTGCACTTAATTGGAGAGCAACTGAAGAGATCCTTGATAAAAATGTAGGTGTCAATTAACCTTAGAACCATGGTGTGCACCCAGCAACCCCTACAACTGTAAGGTGCCTCATATTTTTTAGGGGTTTAAAGATGTGATGAGGTTATTTTCTTAATAGTCATCTTTCAATGCAGTGTGGAAAGGGAGGGGGGTTGGGCAAAACAGATATGTGTTTGACCTGCTTGTGTTAAGCACACAAAAAAAATTATAAATTACTAATAATAGTGACATGGCTTTTATTTTTATTTACATTATTATTGGGGGTGGGGGGTTATAGCAACTTAATTAATAAATGAATTTTCAACAAAAAAGAATTAAAAAGGGTTCCATCACCAAAAAGCAGTGCAAACATTATTTTATGTGCTGAATGCAAATGGAAAAAAAAAAAAACAACTTACTGTACTTATAATTATTAAACTACCTATAATTATTAAACTACCATTTCAAAATATTTCCAAATTTTACCAGAGTCAAAAATAAAAAAAAAACTTTTAATAAGAAAGGTCTATACATTTTTATGGGTTTTGAAAACTAGTCATTTTTGTAAATTGTATATGAACGGCATAACTATTTTAAAAAGACATGAGTTGTTTACAAAAGACATTACATATTTATTAATGTGTGATTTTATCTAAGGGAAATCATATTAAAGTTAAGTATATATTTTCCCAATATTCAGTTGATTGAAATGTTTATTTGTAATTTCAAAATACTATAACTTTTTTCAGATAAATTACAAATTACCTCTTGGATAAACTGTAAAACACTTTTTTTTAAAAACCATTTACACATAATGTATTTTACATTAAACAAATTAGGAGTAAGAATATTTTCTAAAACAAGTTCAAACAATTAAAAAAAAACAACTAATTGACATCATCAAAATGCTAGTTCACAAAAATCTTTTTTTTTTTGGAAGATCATTTGCGACAGGAAAGTACATTTGCGACAGGGAGGATCATTTCGACAGGGAAGATTATTTGCGACAGGGAAGATCATTTGCAAAAATTTTTTTTTTTTTTTTTTTTTGATAGCTTCCTATCTAGAAAAAAATATTATTTTTTTTTAACATCCGTACAAAAAGGTGGGTCATAATAAATATACACTGCATATTTTTTTTAACCTCTGTTATTCAGGAAACATAATTACAAAAGTAGCACATTAAAAGAAAAGACAAACGCTTTCGATATAATAGTTAATGAAATGTGCACTTTTTTATGTGCCCATTAAATTCTTAAGTTTCCATTTTCTATAACTCAACACACATGGAATCGACTAAATTTATAGTTATGCAAATAAAAATATTTTTAAAGATTAATGAAATCATACAATGTATAATGTATAATTAACCCCGATTCCTACTCTAAAAGTCATGCTTTTATGATGAAATATAATTTGAAAATTGATTGCCCATGTTTGATACTTAGCAAGAACTGTTAAGAAAATTGTAGACTTTTATATTGATGTACATGTAAAGCTAATTAAATACAGTGTTATTTACATTTTTAAACCTGTGAAGCTACAAAAAAATAAATGAAAAAAATACCGATATATGCAAACTACGGGAAGTAAGACATCGGCTTATAATCTGAAGCGGCCTGTGCCATATTTATAATCGAATATACAGATCATTAAACATATCTCGTGTAGCGATATTTCATAGATTCCACTAATTGTAATCGGTTAAAGGCACCAGATATTAATCTTTTTAAAACTGTTTAAAAAAGACAGTTCAGTTTTTTAAATAGAAAAAGTATATTATCTTTATATTATCGTACACATTTTGCTCGGGGGGGGGGTGCACTTGGCTTTCCTCGGGGGCACGCCCCCGGAGATGTGCATGAAAGAAACCCTGATCATAAATATTACTATTACTATTTATTATAAATTATAGCAGTAATACAGAGGTTTTAAATGATTCAGTATGAATATCTGTCTTAATATAACTTTACTATGACTATAAGTATGATGAGTGTTACTAACACTGTTAGTTGTAAATAGTAGTCAGTAGGCCCGTTAAATTAACTGTTAGCTTTTAATTATACTCAATGATGGTCTCTCTATATATATATATATATATATATATATAAAGCAATATTGATGAGGCTAACAGTAGCATGAGCAGATCTTTTTGTGTAATTCAATGTAGTAAACTCTCAAGGTAGAATTGTCAATTTAATTATGTATAATGATAAAATATGAAACATTGAATAAATCCTACTAAGGCTTAAGAAGTTATGTGTGAATTATTTCATTTCTTGAATTTGAATCCTAATAGATTTTATCAATTCCTTATTTAGCTAAGTTGTAATTGTATGGCCACAAAACCTTATTTCTTCATGACCTACTAATGATAAGTGCTCATTGTTGGATTGAATGATTTTGAAATGTAACACAAGTTCGTTGTCTAAACTTTTATTTATAAAAAAATTAATTTGTCAGTTAATTATTATATATTATAAACCTATCCATAACCTTGCAGGGGGAAAGAGAGACGAAAAGTTGATTCTCCCAACTAATTCATCTTTGAGTGTTACGCTTGGACAAGATGAGGTAATCGTTTTTTATTTTAATTTTTACTGGCCAACACAAAAAGTGCTGTAAGAAATTTGTTACACTCCCGTCCTATTGCGCTCTAGGCATGTGCTTCAATGGGTCAAGCTCTTTTATCCAGAAATGCATGCACCTTGTTTTGTTGAACTGCCATGAACTATTGTCCCAAAAGTTCTGTTAACACTCACTCTTATTATCTCTAACTGGCGTGCTTGGTGGCTGAGTGGTCTTTGCCATTCAATCCCCCAGAAAAATTTTGACCAGCAGAAATATCACCAGCATCCCGGGTGGATAGGAGTCGTTAAACTTGGATGGCAACTCTGCTAAGAGTAGACAAACTCTGAAATCAAACCCGGCGTGCGGTATGACATTCACACAATGAACACCTGACAACTCCTGCGAGTTAGAATGCATAAAGAGCACGGTCAAGCACACACACACATGCTGCTGTTGATCTACTGCATCCTGGTCTATTTCCAGTCATCTTGACTAAGTCTTGCCATTGGATCAAATAGGCAAGGATGAGAGAGTGAGGCTGAGGAATTGAGCAACTCTCCCTCACTTCAAACAAAATACAAGCTCAAGTGAAGGCTACTCCTCAAGTTGAAAATGGCCTGGGTCATCTTCGCGTGCCAAGGACAAACAACTACAACACCTGTCATTATGCATCTTTTCATCTTATCTCAAATGAATTTGTAGCCCAAACGATACAGATGTAAAATTGGGTGGGGGAGGGGTGCAGGCATGGCAGAGCAAGAATATCAACACCTAAGACTGAGTCCACTGCTTTGTTTGGGTGCTTATCACTCAAACTGATTTAACTTTACAATTTATTAGCTGAGCAATTATTATAATTGCACTTTTAATTTTATAAACGTTTTCTGTTAATTTATGGCCTAAGGAGATACTTTACTCAAATTTTGTTAAATTGTGCTTTTCGATATTTTCTGTTTATTGTTTTTTTTTGTAGTTGCGTGCCAAAACCTCCGTTGCTGTTAGCAAAGATTATACACAAGATCGAATGTGGCTAAATGGAAAGTAAGTTATTGCAACTTCACTTGGAGGTTTCAAAACATAAGAAGTACTTTATTTATCAGCTACAATATATCAATATGGCCAGGTCCTATTGGGCATTGACTGGATTATCACTTTTGATTTTTGAAACGGATGAAAACAAGTTTATCATAGTGGGATACATTACTGAAGCAAAGGAAATCCAGGGGCAAAACAGAGTGCTGTGGGATACAAAAATATGAAATAAAATTTAAAAAAAATAATGTAGAATTCTGTGAGGATTTTTGACATGTCTCTTTGTCACCTTCATGAATCAAATCAACCAATGGTCAATGAGGACTCTGTTCTCTAATGTCAGATGTAGCAAATTGAGAAGTAAGCAATGATGTAGAGCTAGACCCAGAATTTGGTCGTCAGATTTCATTTCATTGAAAATGATTATCTCACGTCACAGCAGTGTTCACACTTTAAAGTACAGGTTCCCTAATGCTTTTTATTTTAATTTCAGAGAGCAGTCCGTGAACACTCCCAGAATTCAAAATGTTCTTAAAGAAAGTAAGATATTCACATTTTCTACGACTTTTGATAATATTTGGAGAATGTTTTTTTTTAAAAAGTTTAGCATGCGTAATTTTATTTCTTATGCAATTTCAGTTCGTCGGCGAGCGCGGAAGAGGTTGTCAGACAGCCAGAATGAAACCGAACTCTTACAAAATGTTCACATTGTCTCAGAGAACAATTTTCCAACAGCAGCTGGCCTGGCCTCATCAGCAGCTGGGTACGCTTGTTTGGGTGAGTTCACTAAATAAGGAAGTACACAAACAAACACTGCTGGATTGTGGAGTTAAGTTGCATCATTGAAAATATAAAGTTAAACTTGTTCCCAATATTTAGAAATTTGAGTATGTTTTTGATGGTTGATCTTCCCTATAAAAAGATCGACCCAGTATGGATATTTTTTTAAACTTAAATTTATTTATTTCATGAAGATTCTTAGAGTATAGGGCAATGACAGTAATATTTTACAAGAAATGACCCATCAAAAAGACAGAACTATATGATTTGCCATGCATATAATGACATTTTTGGGTTATTTTTATTTTCAATTGCTTTGTACTTTCATTAAGCCTACCTAGTCTCTTCAAAATTGTCAGGTAAGTATTCTACCAATGCACATCACACTAAGCTAATACACTTTATCAGAGATCAAACTGTTTGACATGTTTCACAATAGAGAAAAATTCATACTATATTCAGTGATTAGTACAGACACCCATCTGGCCGTGTACACTGTACACCATGCAATGGACAATACTACATTTAGTGATTAGTACAAACACCCATCTGTGGCTGTGTACATTGTTCACACTTTGCAATGGGCAATATATTTATATGGTTCAAGTTTGTAACCTGCCCATTTGTGTATTTTTTTTTCCTTGTTCAAAACTTACTTTTCTTTTATCTGAAAATGTGCAGACAATCATATAATGTTTAGTTTTAGGATGTTCTTTACCTGTAACCATTTCTTTATTCCCTCCAGTGTACTCGCTGTCCCAGTTGTATGGGGTTAAAGGTGAAATATCAGATATAGCCAGGTTAGTATGATTAGTAAAAAAAACAAAAACCTCATCAGTTCCAGCGACACACTAAAAATTTGCAGGTAATCGGAGAACTTTGGTTACATGAAATAGACGACTTGTGCTTTGCTAAGTCAGCTGCAAGGGCTGAGCACTTTTATGTAGTAAAATAAATTGTTGTTGTAGTTTTGTATTTGTTTAAAATGGAGTTCTAAGTTTTTCTGCTTAGTGTTATTGTTGGTAGAACGGTTTCATTGGGCAGTTGCTTTCTTGCAGGCAAGGCTCTGGCAGTGCATGTCGGAGTATCTACGGGGGATTTGTTGCCTGGAACATGGGTGAACTTGAGGATGGCTCGGATTCATATGCTGTGCAGGTCGCCCCTGAGGCGCACTGGCCTGAGATGAGAACCCTTATCCTTGTGGTGAGACCAATGAGAATTGTGATGTACAGCTGCACTGTTAAAATGATCAGATTCTCCATGCTTTACGGGGGTTTGAATTTTAATTTTTATCTTGAAAGCTGAATTTGTTATCTGAAAGAAATAATTGATGTTCCTTTTAAGCAGTGGATCCTTGATGTGCTCTAAGCAACTAGCAGACATTTTCATTCAGTATTTACTCCATACATCCATTAAAGGGTTTTTATCTTCATTAACTCATCATCACATTGTTGGAGGGGGATGGTACTTAACACATCATAAACATTTCCTGCTGTTCCTGTCCATCCCCAGGTCAACGATCAAAAGAAAGATGTGGGCAGCACAGAAGGAATGCAGACCACCATTGAGACCAGTGACCTGATGAAACACAGAGTGACCATCATGGACAGGAGGATGGAGGCTATGACAGAAGCTATCAAGAAGAGAGACTTTCCCACATTTGGGAAGCTGACCATGCAGGTTTGAATACAGCATTTTAAGGTCGCCCTTTCCTTGTTATACTTGTTATCTTTATGTAAATACTTGGAGAGGATCCTGTCCACAGCATATTATCTTCTTGTTATTATTTTAAATGTACTTTTTAAAAATTTGTAATGTGTATTTATTTAGGTTGCGATTTTTTTGGGTCAAAACCTGCATCTCAGTTTTGACCCTCTTCCTGATTTCCAACTTTTCCAAAAATGTACAGAAAAAAGTATAAAATAAATGAGCACCTAAACTTCAGAGTTGTTAAGTCATGAGACTAAAAAGAAATGGGGCGCCCATGAAACATAATGACGTCAAATGACTTTTTCCTAGGTGGCTGCTCTGTCCGTTTATTAGTTTGTGTGTGGTCAAACCTTGCATTTCAATTTTGACACACTTCCTGATCTCAATTTGAGCTGAAACTAAGAACACTGGCCCCCCCCCCCCCCCCCCCCCCCCCCCTCTTTTTTTTATAGTCACATGACTGTAACGACTGTGATGTTTAGAGGGGGGGGGGTATGACAGACATTTATTTTATACTTTGTAGTCCATTTTCTGGAAGAAAAGCGTTTTTTTTTAAAAAGTAATTTTTTATATATTTTTTTTATTCTTAAACAATAGAAACTAGACCCTAAAATTTTGATAGTTCAAGGGGGGGGGGGGTAGCTTTCCCATTTATTTACATTTGATCTATCGTTTCAAACACATAATGCAGTTCTGGTATGCGCCGTCACAGCAGCATATCTTTTACTAACATGAGGGAAAGGTGACAGTTCCAGATTGAACCCTCCCAAAATTTGAATAGCTTAGATTTTTAAACGGTGTGTTCCAGTGTTAACTTTGCTCTCTCATGTATTTCCCTCTGAATGTGTCAAGCTTCAAGGCTTAAGTTTTCTCTGTGTGCTTCTTCAGGACAGCAACCAGCTGCATGCTGTGTGCCTGGACACCTACCCACCTATATTCTACATGACCGATGTGTCCAGACAAGTCATTCGACTGGTGCATGCTATCAATGACATCTACGAGGAGGTCAAGGTAACACATGCCACCCCCCCCCCCGATCAGGGTTTTTCCATTTAAAAATAGAGCAGGGTTCTTTAAAAAAACAACTTGCAAATATCAATAAACTTATGATGGAGGAGTTGAATGCTTTCACACAGTGGCATAGTCATTTTAGCTGAGGTTGATTGCTCTAGTTTTGACTCTTATTATTTTTTCCTTCATGTTCTTAGCTTCCTGTGTTTGTATCATTTTAAAACCTGTCTCACAGCTGCTATAATCTCAGTCTATTTTCTTTAAATCCTTCATATTAACTTCCCTTATTTTGTTGGGTGGCTGGCTGGCAAAATATTCGGATGGCAAGTTGACCAACTTCCCATGGAGCTGGAACGTTGCACATAGACTCATTGCTGATGGCAAAACATTCTCAAATTTTCAGCACCAACCCCAGAAAATCAGTTTGTTCTGTTTTTCAAGGGGGATATAAAATGAAATTCCAGATGACTGAGCTCAGTGAGATGTTTAACAAACAAAAAATATCCTTGTGGGTTTGACTGAGCTCAGTGAGATGTTTAACAAACAAAAAGTATCCTTGTGGGTTTGACTGAGCTCAGTGAGATGTTTAACAAACAAAAAGTATCCTTGTGGGTTTGACTGAGCTCAGTGAGATGTTTAACAAACAAAAAGTATCCTTGTGCGTTTGACTGAGCTCAGTGAGATGTTTAACAAACAAAAAGTATCCTTGTGGGTTTGACTGAGCTCAGTGAGATGTTTAACAAACAAAAAGTATCCTTGTGCGTTTGACTGAGCTCAGTGAGATGTTTAACAAACAAAAAGTATCCTTGTGGGTTTGACTGAGCTCAGTGAGATGTTTAACAAACAAAAAGTATCCTTGTGGGTTTGACTGAGCTCAGTGAGATGTTTAACAAACAAAAAGTATCCTTGTGGGTTTGACTGAGCTCAGTGAGATGTTTAACAAACAAAAAGTATCCTTGTGGGTTTGACTGAGCTCAGTGAGATGTTTAACAAACAAAAAGTATCCTTGTGGGTTTGACTGAGCTCAGTGAGATGTTTAACAAACAAAAAGTATCCTTGTGGGTTTGACTGAGCTCAGTGAGATGTTTAACAAACAAAAAGTATCCTTGTGGGTTTGACTGAGCTCAGTGAGATGTTTAACAAACAAAAAGTATCCTTGTGGGTTTGACTGAGCTCAGTGAGATGTTTAACAAACAAAAAGTATCCTTGTGGGTTTGACTGAGCTCAGTGAGATGTTTAACAAACAAAAAGTATCCTTGTGGGTTTGACTGAGCTCAGTGAGATGTTTAACAAACAAAAAGTATCCTTGTGGGTTTGACTGAGCTCAGTGAGATGTTTAACAAACAAAAAGTATCCTTGTGGGTTTGACTGAGCTCAGTGAGATGTTTAACAAACAAAAAGTATCCTTGTGCGTTTGACTGAGCTCAATGAGATGTTTAACAAACAAAAAGTATCCTTGTGGGTTTGACTGAGCTCAGTGAGATGTTTAACAAACAAAAAGTATCCTTGTGCGTTTGACTGAGCTCAATGAGATGTTTAACAAACAAAAAGTATCCTTGTGGGTTTGACTGAGCTCAGTGAGATGTTTAACAAACAAAAGTATCCTTGTGGGTTTGACTGAGCTCAATGAGATGTTTAACAAACAAAAGTATCCTTGTGGGTTTGACTGAGCTCAATGAGATGTTTAACAAACAAAAGTATCCTTGTGCGTTTGGTGCCTAAAATTTTCTTTTGTTTTTCTCAAATTTTTGGTGAAATCAATCTGCTGTATAAAAACATGTGGTAATTAGAAAGGTAATATAGTTAAGACAGAACTAGTGTGAAAAAATGTACATTTGCCAGCCGTGGGGGGAGCACTAATTGGGATTCTTGTAAAGTGAATCACTTGTGTGCATGTTATGTCAAATTTTTAGCCCCACTCCCCATTGCCCACTCCTCACTCTCCATTGCCCACTCCTCACTCTCCATTGCCCACTCTCCATTTCCCATTCCTCACTCGCCATTGCCAACTCCTCACTCACTCCCCATTGCCCACTGCCCACTCTTCATTGCCTGATATTAAGTTTTATTAAGGATTTCTACGAAAAACTTTGTTTTTAGGGTCTGTTTAATGAATACCAGACATTCAACATGTATTTAGAGGCACCAAAATATTTTCTACTGTGGTTTCCCCACTCAGAATTTAAAGAGTAGTCAATGATTGTACATGGAAAACACCAGATAAAGACATTGCTTCAATGTTTTTTTTTAAACATTTGTTGTTTTTTTTTAGTTTTTCTCTCATCTCTCCCTGGGAAAAAAACTGGCTCATCACTTAGTTTAGCGTATAAAACTAATTAAGATGTTCTTATTCATTACAATTATTCTTTTAGTCCTGCAAAAAAATTATTGGATTTATCATTTCTTTAGCACTTTGACAAGATTTTTTATTTTTTAACAAATGTCAAGGCCAATGGTCATCCAGCACCCAATAATTATCATAATCTGTTGATGTGTACATAATCTGTTGATGTGTACATAATCTGTTGATGTGTACATATTTTAAGGTGTCCGTCTCTGTTTCAGGTTGCCTACACATTTGATGCTGGCCCCAACGCGTGTCTTTACCTCCTTGAGGAAGATGTGCCACGGGTCTTAAGTCTAGTCCAGCATTTTTTCCCACCATCCCAAGACAAAGGGGAGAAGTTTGTCACAGGTTTATCTGTGCCAGAAGTTCCAGTGTGTAGTGTAAGTTTGTTATGTGTCTTAGGTGTAAGTTTGTTGTGTGTCTTAGGCCAATATCTCCCAGTCATGTCAAATAGTTGTGTAAGTTTGTTGTATGTCTTAGGAGTGAGCTTGGTGTATGTCTTATGTGTAAGTTGTTTCATGTCTTAATTGTAAGTTTGTTGTTTGTCTTAGGTGTACGTTTGTTGTATGTCTTTGGAGTAAATATTGTTGTATGTCATTGGCCTGTCTCTCCTATACATATCCCTGAGTGCTGTAGCTATTTGTATATCACATGTTGTATGTCATCCAATCCATCGATCCCTGTGACGCTACATCCCATGTAAGGATTTGGCCTGCCTCACCATATCCTTCCACTCAGACTAACTGATGCTTTTCTTTTTCATGCTTGAATTCCCAGCTGCTGTATATTTTTTCCCACATCCCTCCATCTAAGCCTAGGTCTACGTTTGAGCCGTTTTCCTCTGGGGTTTATGTGGTGCAACCTCTTCACTCCTTTGTCATTAGACATTCTTTCTAAGTGTCCTGCCCAGCTTAGCCTGCCCTTTTTTCCATCCTTTGTTGGTCCAAATATTTTCCAGAGAAATTTTCTCTCCCATGTGTTTAATAGTATTTCTGCTGATTTTGTTATCGTATGTTACAGTTAGTTTGATTACAATTGATTTACTTTTTCAAAAGTGTGGTTTCTAATTTTAATGGTTTCATCTGTCTGTTCTCCTCTTTACATAATCATGTATTTTGTTTTTTGGTTAACTTCGAGTCCTACTTGTAGTGATGCATGTTCTAATAAAAGCTTTTGATAGATCTTTACTACTTTTCCCTAACAGTGCATCAGCATATGCAAGATACTGAAGGGGTTGGTATAGAGAGTGTCTATTGGTTGTGGGTCTTGGGTTTCCCTCAAGTATCCTGTTGTTGTTTCTCGTGTGTCAATATGTATGCTTCTTATAAACTCTCTCTAATGTTAGGTTAAATCCCTGTTTCCCAACGTAGGGCCGAAGCCCCACAGGGGGGGGGGGCAATTTGAAAAATGAGCTGTATAGAATTTGAAAACAAATCTTCTACTATGATTTAACTTGTATTTTAAAAGGAGAATCGTTGAAGTCTCAATTTAAAATGGGCGTTCATTAAAAATTTTGTAAAAATCATTTAAGTTTCTTCAGTGAAAAACCCTTTTTTTTTTAAATATTAACAATTATGTATATGATCCATTGGAGGGGAGAGGGGGCATACGAATTTTAGAAAGGCTTTGGTGGGGCATGGCACAAAAAAGGTTGGGAAACACTGGGTTAAATAGAATACAAGACAGTGAGTCTCCTTGTCTTAAGCCTCGTATAATCTAATTCCCTTTACTATTCACCATGAACATTGTTCATCACTCCCAGAAATTCCAATATGCAGTAAAAGTTCAGGTAAATGCAGCAGCACATCTCAGTGGTGTTCAAATGGCACAACTCTGTTATTTGATTCTGGGGGATGTTGACATCACCTTATAAAATTGAAAGGTATCCCGCCATGACAACCTGTGAGTGAAAGGACAACCATAGTCTTTACGTTAAACACATTAAACACATCCAATGTTCTTTGATAGGGCTGACCAAATGTATTTTTATATTTTCTTTTCAGAAAGATGTCTCAAAAATAAGTTTGCAACAGAATCCAGGTGCTATCAAATATATCATTCACACTAAGGTGAGGCTAATTATAGGTTATTGTCTGGGGTTTTCAAAGCAAGTAAAATAAAGATTTGTCTTATTAAAAATTTTCCATGATAGTTATTTCAGGCTTGTTAAATTTAGGAATTTGCATAATTTTTAAGTACATAGGAGTGCAATTTTCTCAACACTTGATATTTAAACACAACAAGAAAAATTTAATGAATGCTCTCCCCTTCAGCTCATCTGCATTCTAAAATGTTTACTTCTTTCCTAAATGGATAAATTAGAACTTTTAAATGAACATAGCTACCCCAAACTCAGATTTTCATCATATTTTGAATTTTTACATCAATCAATGGCAATTTCATCAAAAATGGACTTAGATGATGAATTTAGATGAAATTACAAATAATTCCTCTCTTTATTATGCTAGCTCTAGTAATCCTGATTGTATGGAATTTAAATCCAGCAAAATAAATATTTTCCGTGTTGACAAAGTTTACTATTTTTTAACCTTGTATTTAATATTCCCGGGGTAAAAGGACATGTTGTGGAACAAGATGAACAGATTGCATTGTACACCAACATGACCATTTAGGAAATTTTTAAAAAAGAAAAAGTTAGGGTTTGCATTGTACATGGTTCGCATTATACATTGTAATATACGGTCTAAAGTTGATTTAGCTGTATAACTTTGTGTAATATACGGTCTAAAGTTGATTTAGCTGTATAACTTTGTGTAATATACGGTCTAAAGTTGATTTAGCTGTATAACTTTGTCATATTAGTATTAACCTTCAACCAAGGCACATGCGAGCTCAATCTTTTAATCTGTAATCAGAGCTGTCACAACACTTCTTTGGGCCCTTGAGTGTTTGAGGGCTCACAGACTGGTTGTGCTGTAAAAGTAACAATAACCTAGAAATTCATTGCAAACGTCGAAACAATGAATTTCTGACAACCCCTGCGACGCCCCGGATGCCATCACTGAGAGCGCAGTGAGCCAACTAAAATAGCATGGATACTTAGTGCTATTTAAGTATTCAATCAATCAATCAAATTCATTACGTGAGATTGCCATGAAGGATTTTACCACACTTCTATGTCTGTTTCAATCACACCAGATGCTCCACATACAAAATCCTTTTTCTTTCGGTTTGCTTGTGCTCTCCCCCCCCCCCCCCCCCACCACCCACCTCTTGCTCGTCCTGGGTTGCACACATCAGCACCTACCTGGTCATGCTTGTGTATTTCCTGGATCTCTCCATTACCTGATGAAGTAAACCAAAACAGTGCCGACGTAACAAATTTTTTTATTTATAATAATAGGTGGGTCCGGGACCACAGGTGCTGACCGACCCAGATGAAAGTTTGTTCACAGCTGACGGCAAGCCAAAGTTGTAGTCAACTCTCCAAGGATGTTAAGTTGTATACAGTAAATATATATCTCAACATCTGCATGGCTCATATTTTTGTAGAACTGCTTGAAGTTCACAGGTTCGTTGAACTTGTTTAACTTGTCTAATAGGATACATATGGAGTATACAGAGAACAAAACATGAATTTGAAATGTTGTCGTTTCTCAAAAAAAGTTTTTATCACTTATAAAAGAGTTTTTACTTATCACACTTATTACAGACTCATCCCACCTCGTTGGTTTTTCCTTTTAAAAAGACAAACGAGAAATCTAGGGAGGACTGCGTTCATGTTGTACCAGTTAAAAATACACATAGGGTAGAGGAAAACCTGAAGAGGGACAATACAAGAAAGTGGACCACTAAGCTAAAAAACCTTCGATATGATTTCATGGGTCATTACCACAATTGAATATGTCCACCATTTCCTATCTATACAACAAACTTAGGGTGGTTGTCTCTGTCTTGAACTATTTTTGCTGTCTGAGGCTTTTTTGCCAAAAAACGTTCCCTTTGTTGTATTGTCTTACTTCAGGTTTCCCTCTTTAACACTTGGCAGATTTCTTTATAAAAAGATGAATATCATTTTTTCCCATCACATTTTTTGGTGCTTTTATTTAAAAATTGTCACTGCCAAAAGTTAAGCTCCCCAAACTTGTTCTTCTAAATGATACAGAAGGATACTCACTGGGGAAACTTGACATTTTCTTTTCTGTAGGATGACATACTTTTGTTAATGTATTTTTTTTTTTTGGCATGTCGCCACATGCAAATAAATATGTTAATGTTTTCATGAGTGAATCAACTTTTCCATTTTTTACCTTTTTATATTATGTACCATACATTTTTTAAAAACTATGTTAAATATGTCATGGAGCTGTTCACTATAGCTCTGAGCATTATCACTGGATCACTGGCATCAAATGGATACACAAATACCTGAACAAGAATTAAAACAGAATAAACATTTTCCTCTGACTTGATTTTTTTGTACAGTGTTAGAAATTAAAAGTCAAAATTAAAAGTCATTCATGTGGAACAGAGAAACAAAAAAAACAACCAGAAAAGCAGATTTCAAACTATTTATTGAATGTGACTTAAACTCACAGGTGTAATGTTAATATTGCTGAGATAGGATAACAAAATAGACACAAATCTGTATAAAAATGTAAAAGAATATGTACTTGAAAATACCCTAGTTACATTTAATAGATTGAGACGGCGAAACTTCCAGGGATATTGATGGTGTTGTTCTCTCTGGGGGCAACTACCAAGTGTAATGTCCTTTAATTGGCTAAACTATCAGTAGTTAGTTAACTTAAACTGCCCAGACACCTCCCAGATTTCGTGGTAGTAGAACTTCAGCCTACAGTGAACCAATTGTGCATGAAACGCATTAAGACAAAGAGAATCTGTTCGCAGTCGATGTGGGAGGATTCCAGGACTGCCCTGGTACACAACATGTGTTAGGGAAATGAATTAAGATTATACTATTCAATGAGACAAATTATTCCAACATGTGACCCGGTCTACGAGAGCAGCTGGCAAACGGGAGGACATTTCATATGCAAGAGTTGTGTCCCATGACAAGTTTAATCTGTGATATGGTAATAGGGATAGATTAATAAGATATTCTCTTTGTCAACTGGGCTTCTTATGTAAACTATTATGTAAACTATTACAACAGGTTACAACAATAACAAAGGGATTTATTTCGTAACCTGTGTTCTTTTACCTATGGCAGCATTTACCAAGCTTTTAAGTTCGGCAGACCAGTGGACAAGTTTTGGGGGGTGCAAGTGTGTTGCGAAAAAATAAGTGATCCAAACTTGCAAAAACATTTTTGGACATCAGAGGTGTCTGAAAGTATGGCACACTATTGCCTTCCACTTCAGTCGTGTGGATTCAGTCGCCTTATCCAACTGTTGTGTTTTCTGACATTTTGTCCATAGAAACATTGGGGTTGCCAGTTTAGGCATGATCTTTTAATGCCAAATATTTTTTTAAAAATTTAATTGGTTTGGCCTTGATTTTGAGTGATTTTTTAATTTGATAGGTTTTAACAATTTCTCAAAATTAGTATCTGGCATATAGTGTCAACATCCTATGCTCCTCTTGGTGTGTACAACTTGGGATATTTGTAGGCTAAAGACAATCTTGATTTTTGAAGTTTTGAAACGAGACAGACATGTAACTCCCCCCTGTGTCTTGACTAATGTGCGGATCAGCATAGTATTTCTCGAGGAATGGCACCAGTCCGTGGACCACCATATGGGGAACGTTGATCTAGGGAACATAATTTGACATTATCAGATTGAAACTTGTTATAAGTAAGACTAAATGAATAAAAAAAAAAAAAAAAAAAAAAAAAAAAAAAAAAAAAAAAAAAAAAAAAAAAAAAAAAATTTTTTTTTTTTTTTTTTTTTTTTTTTTTTTTTTTTTTTTTTTTAAAGAAGAAATTAAAATGCAATTCTGACAAAATGTGAATGAGCAAAATGTAGTGAAAGGTTTGAAAGCAATTTAAATCTGAGTCCCTTTTGTATTAATCAAACAGGATTCAGCAGAAAGTTGACATAATAAAACTAATTTATCCACACGTCCAGGAATACCAGAATATAATTATAAAAAAAGGTCAAAGTTTGGTTCAAATTGTTAGTACAGTGAGATAAAAATAGATTCCTTAAGTTATTAGTGAAAGCTATTTTGAATGGGGGTGGGACTTTGTCGACAGGACAAAAAAATTAAATTTAAACTTCATTCACGATGTTGAATCACAGTGACCTACAGCCACAAGTTGATCTCCAATGACCTGGAGTCCAAATTACCTGCCATCACATGTCAATCCAAAGTGACATGCAGTTACATATGTTATAGTCCCAAATGACCTGCAATCAAATGTCAATCCAAAAATGACCTGCAGCTACATTTAGTCCCAAATGACCCAGTCTCACTACTTTCATTAGTAAAGCCACTCGCGACCATTGAGCGATGTGGGAGCATCCCAGTCCCAGTATCAAAATAAAAGTCAATGGTTTGAATCTTAACTATAAATAGCCTATAATTTTCTTGGAATTGATTCCATCTGTAATATGATCACAGATTCATGGAAATAACGTGATGGCATTAGACCGCCCATTATATTTTTAATAAAATAATGACATGACAAATTCTCAGAATTGTTTTTAAATATTGGAAAGAAAAAGGAAATGGACTTTTTAAATTGAGATAAGAGAAAAAAAAGGAATTATATTACAGTATGTCGTATTATTTTCCAATAGCTGAAATTTCTATAGATTGCTATTATCTTCTTTCCCATCCTCATCCTCGTCTTCTCCTTCACTTCGTTCATCATAAGAATCCTCATCATCTTCATCATCACTCTTCATACAGGTGATAAACTCTGAGGGGGAAAAAATATAATATTCTCACCTGAGTTACTCAAAAATAAGTTAGACACATTTTGTACAAGTCAAAAGTGTACAAGTGACCCATTGTTTTAGGGGCCAATACCTACGAACATAACAGAGGACCTCATGTATTATAAAAATGTTAAGGACTTGTTTTTATATTGTGATTGCGTGTTTTGGAGAGTATTTGGGTCGATGTTCCTATTGAATGCTAGGTATATTGTGACGTATTTTGGATAAGGTGAATGACAAACTGAACACCAGACTAGTCAAACTGAACACCATACTAGACAAACTGAACACCATACTAGACAATCTGAACACCATACTAGACAATCTGAACACCATACTAGACAAACTGAACACCATACTAGATAAACTGAACACCATACTAGTCAAACTGAACACCATACTAGACAATCTGAACACCATACTAGACAATCTGAACACCATACTAGACAAACTGAACACCATACTAGTCAAACTGAACACCATACTAGACAAACTGAACACCAGACTAGTCAAACTGAACACCATACTAGACAATCTGAACACCATACTAGACAATCTGAACACCATACTAGACAAACTGAACATCATTCTAGACAAACTGAACACCATACTAGACAATCTGAACACCATACTAGACAAACTGAACACCATACTAGACAAACTGAACACCATACTAGACAATCTGAACACCATACTAGACAAACTGAACACATACTAGACAAACTGAACACCATACTAGACAATCTGAACACCATACTAGACAAACTGAACATCATTCTAGACAAACTGAACACCATACTAGACAATCTGAACACCATACTAGACAAACTGAACACCATACTAGACAAACTGAACACCATACTAGACAATCTGAACACCATACTAGACAAACTGAACACATACTAGACAAACTGAACACCATACTAGACAATCTGAACACCATACTAGACAAACTGAACATCATTCTAGACAAACTGAACACCATACTAGACAATCTGAACACCATACTAGACAAACTGAACACCATACTAGACAAACTGAACACCATACTAGACAATCTGAACACCATACTAGACAAACTGAACACCATACTAGACAAACTGAACACCATACTAGACAAACTGAACACCATACAAGACACCAAAATTACACAATACAATTACAATACCTTCAAAATCAATTCTACCATCACCATCAATGTCCACCTCTGCAATCATCTCGTCAACTGAAGAGCAAATAAACAAAGGTGACGTCATTTAGTTTGACACGCCAATTAATTTAATGTTGACCTCTGACCTAACGGTTTGTTCACAAACTTGATATCATTAGTTTTAAAACTTTTAGAGTTGACCTCTGACCTAAATGTTCGTCCACATGCATCAACTAAGGCAGCGGTTCTCAACCTGTGGGTCGCACGATCCTTTCATAGGGGTCGCCTAAGACCATCCGAAAACAAATATACTCCACAATTATAAAGTATTATTTTCATTGGGGGGTCGCCACAACATGTGGAAATGTATTAAAGGGTCGCGGCATTAGAAAGGTTGAGAACCACTGAACTAAGGTATCAATGAACTACGAGATTTTAACTAATTATCCTCTTTTTGATTTAGGTGTGAACAATATTTAGAGTTGGGCGTGAAGCAACAGATTAGAATTTAATGTGAAGCAATAGATTAGAATTTAATGTGAAGCAATAGATTAGAGTTGGATGTGAAGCAATAGATTAGAGTTGGATGTGAAGCAATAGATTAGAGTGAAAGCAATAGATTAGAGTTGAATGTGAAGCAATAGATTAGAGTGAAAGCAATAGATTAGAGTTGGATGTGAAGCAATAGATTAGAGTTGGATGTGAAGCAATAGATTAGAGTGAAAGCAATAGATTAGAGTTGGATGTGAAGCAATAGATTAGAGTTGGATGTGAAGCAATAGATTAGAGTTGGATGTGAAGCAATAGATTAGAGTGAAAGCAATAGATTAGAGTTGGATGTGAAACAATAGATTAGAGTGAAAGCAATAGATTAGAGTTGGATGTGAAGCAATAGATTAGAGTTGGATGTAAAGCAATAGATTAGAGTGAAAGCAATAGATTAGAGTTGGATGTGAAGCAATAGATTAGAGTGAAAGCAATAGATTAGAGTTGGATGTAAAGCAGTAGATCAGCGGTTCTCCACCTGTGGGTTGCGACCCCTTGGGGGATCGCGGGACCCTTTTCCAGGGGTCGCCTAAGACCATCTGAAAACACATATCCTTACAGCTATGAAGTAGCAACGAAAATAATTAGTGGCTGGGGGTCGCCACGAAACGAGAAACTTTATTAAAGGGTCGCGGCACTAGAAAGGTTGAGAACCACTGCAGTAGATAAAAGTTGGATGTGAAGCAGTAGATACAAGTTAGATGTGAAGTAATAGATAAGAGTTTCATGTGAAGCAGTTGAAAAGAGTAACCCAAGACTTCACTATCTACTCATGCTTTCGAGTATGCAGCAGTAGATTATAGCCGTTACATGCTACACACTGAAAAATGCCCAGTGACCTGCCAGGACAAGTGGTGTTTGGGGCACCTGGGCCGTTTTATATTACAATGAAACTTGCGTATTAAATCTCATCTCAGAGATTTTTTTTTACTATGAATCAGCGGCCTAGCAACTGGGGGTGGCGGCACTATTTCCTTTATTTTCAGGGGCGGATTTTTGCAGCCATATACGCAGTTTTGTTTGTGGAATGGGGTGCCAAAAACTATGGTCCTCCCCGGGTAGCACCAACCCTAACTACGCCACTGATGTGAATACAACAGTTAGTGTTTGATAAAACCTGTGGCTTGCTTCAAATGTAACAAGTCAATCTACACAGAAAAGCGACTCTGATATTCAAAGCGTGCCAAACCAACTCTGATATTTACAACGTGCCAAACCAACTCTGATATTCACAGCGTGCCAAACCATACAACTCTGATATTCACAGCGTTCTTAACCAACTCAATTATGAGATATAGAGGCAACAAATATATTTATACTGCTCCTAACATCTTATCCCCCACCCCAGCTATTTATTCTGCCCCTTCAAAGGTCTTGAAGCTTCTCGACTAATCAATGACTAGCAACTCATTTATTTGACACTGGCGTGAATTCGCGTAGTGTTAACATTGGCTGACATGTCATGTCGTCATCAGAACCAATCGATCACATCTTGTAGGCCTACGGGCACAATCGCACCATTAAAAAAACAACAACAAAAATCAATTTGTTTCAGATTTAGTTTCTCCTGGATAAATTGCGTCTATTTGCGTATTTCTTTGAAAGTTAATCTCTATTCAGGTTACTTAACAAAAAAAAACACCAAAAAAAAAAAAAAACAAACAAAAACAAAAAACAGACAGAAGCATACAAAGTGGTGGTTGAACACGTGACATGTATGCACGGTTTGCGAAACTAATCACAAAGTAGGCCTACACATGCCTAACATCACACAGTAGGCCTACACATGCCTAACATCACACAGTAGGCCTACACATGCCTAACATCACACAGTAGGCCTACACATGCCTAACATCACACAGTAGGCCTACACATGCCTAACATCACACAGTAGGCCTACGCATTCCTCCGGAAATAGGCTTAAAACAGCACCAAAAAAAAAATAATAATAATAATTTTAAAAAATAATAAATTGATCCACATTTAGTTGTATAGAAAACAAGAGTGGAAAATTCGTTGAGGAGTTCGAAAAAGAAGGCTCTCATTTCGACAAAGACTGACCAATATTATTATTATTATTTGAAATACCTGAATGGTCAGGCATTTATCTGTTTGTATTTCCTTATTTAATTTCCACATATAATGACATAGACGCATAAAAAGATTAATTCAAGAGATGGACAATTTTTAAAGCCAAATTAAAAAAAAAAAATTAAATACCGGGTAACAATAATAATAATAATAATAATTCTGCTGCAATTAATCTACTCTTTAAAGTTAAATACCCGGCCCGGTAGTTTATATTCGCCCATAATAAGTATTAAAACAGTCTTTGCTATATGCAATTCTTTTTCTTCTTCAGTCAAAACTTTGAAAATGGCTCGTAATCAAGATGCGAGTTTCCAAACCTATGCTTTATAAACACACAAACTGCCCATGCTTTGATTTTTTAAAAAAAAACTCATGAAATTAAAATTAAAAAAAAAAAAAACCAATAAAATCAAACGTACTTTCATCTTCTGTAAGGTCCTCCCCCATGCACTGAAGCACCGCCCTCAAGTCAGATGGGGTAATGTAGCCACACCCTTTCTTGTCAAATATCTAGACATTTAAGAGCAACGTTTATTGACAAAATACAAAAAAATTTCAGGTCTTGTGAATTGATTCCGCATGATAAACTGTTCCGTTTAAAAGCAGTCACTTCTAAATGTAAACAACGTTTAAAGTCAAACCTGCTGGATATAATTATATTAACAGTTAAAAACTGTTCACATTTTCTTATTTACTTATCAGTTATTGTTTATTAGCATGTTAATACCATCACAACATGTTCAGATTTGTTGTTGAAGAGTAACCCCCACCCCCCCACACCCCAAAAGCAGCCAATACTTGAGAGTTACCTACCCTAAACGCTTGCCTCAACTCCTCCTCCTCGTCCTCCTCACTGTTCTCACTGATCCCTCCCACGTTCGCCATCACTTGGACAAACTCTTCAAATGAGAACGTGCCATCTCCTAAAATTGTTAAGACAACAAATTATAGAAGATTAAAATACTGCAGAAAAATTAACGAATGAAAAATAAAAAACCGTACTGAACCATCTTATTCGTTGCTGGAAAGTTTTCAAGATGACTGAATAGCTGTAAACATGATAGTTATATTGAGAGTCTTAAACATCTATTGAAATTGAGGACACATTAAAAAAAAAAATTCCTGTCTTTAAAACAACACTGACCATCAATGTGTTGGAACAAAACCAATCGACACAGTGAGCCATACACCCAGAGCCGTCACATGGGCCTTGATATCTGAGGGGGCCTTGATAGCTGAGGGGCTTTGATATCTGAGGGGGCCTTGATATCTCAGGGGCATTGATAGCTCAGGGGGCCTTGATAGCTGAGGGGCCTTGATAGCCGAGGGGCCTTGATAGCTGAGGGGCCTTGATAGCTGAGGGG
>CAXITT010001046.1:72855-87100 GCA_964033795.1 Lymnaea stagnalis
GGGGGGGGGGGGGTAAGGGTGGCGTGAATACAGAGCTGTCGCGTGATTTTTCGTGGACCCTCGCCACCTTCCGGGTGTAAGGCCCCTTCATTCAAAGTTAAGAGTTTTTACTTTAAAAAAAAACAGAAATTCAACATTGGGTCTATTAAATTTCCAAGGGCCCCCCCCCCCCTGGGTTTGCCAGGCCCTGCGCGACGGCCATGGGTGGGTAGGGACGAATCGTCCCGAGGATGTCACTACTAATGTTAGTCCTTGCATTATTCACGAACCACATATGCAGCATAACATCTTGGCTCTAAATTCACCTTATTAAAAAAAAGAATTTAATAGGCTATAATGTCACTCTCTACCTTGAAATCTCTCTCCCGTTTACCCAGTACTGTAAGTCAAGTCCCTTAGACGATTTATATTTTTTTAAAAAAGATATTACTTTCACCAAACCTTTAACTTAACGCTGACGTCATCCCCTCCCACCAAAATTCTCCCACCACTGTTTTCACTGATTACACCAGTGGTCGGCAAAGCGCGGCCCGCGAGCCGCATGCGGCTCTTTTAACGACCTGAATGCGGCTCGGCCAGTCGGCCAGAAATCAGTTGTGACTACGAAAAACATAATTCTTGACAGGCTCTTGAGAGGAAATTTGGTTCTCAAACATTTTTTAATTGCCCTGATACTTATTTTTGGCTCTTCTGACTCATGAGTTTGCCGACCCCTGGGTTCCACTATTTCATTTGACCTCAAGCCCCACAAAGCCATTTGGTATCAAAAGCTCTGAATAATTCCAGCATTGTCCACACATTTACATTAAATACCCCATTCGTGTACACATTTCTACTTCTAATTACCACGAATTTATGCAGTTAACCCAGCATTCTTTCTACTAGCCTCGCACATTTATAACACTAGCAAACTAAATCATTTTTGACTATAATGTCAACAATTTCTGATGATGATCTCAACCATTTCTAACGATTATCTCAACCATTTCTAACGATAATGTCAACCATTTCTAACGATAATCACAACAATTTTTCACGATAATCTGAACCATTACTAACGATAATCTCAACCACTTCGATAATCTCAATCATATCTACTAGCAACGCGCCCCATCTTTACTACCTCTACCACAAAACAACGTTCCCTGTCCCACAAGACCTATCTCTACTCCCCCTCCCCCATCTGTCGCCATACAATCATCACCTCCCAGTTTTAAGTTTCCCCGCCACCCCCCTCCCACATAACCTCCCACGTTAACAATCCCGAATGCCAATAATCCAGTTTGACATTAAAGCGCACGAATTATCTAATCACATTTCCTTGCGGCCACGTCAATTTGTCACATTACCGTAAACATCTTAAATTCAGTCTGCACGTGCGTAAAGAAAGTGGCTCTTGTTTATTCAGACAGCCATTATCACGTGGTCCACCATACAGTTAGTTAAAACATCAGCTTGTTTTATAAGTCTCCTGTAGTGGTCAGTTGTGTCCGTCCCACCCCTTGACGTGGTTGTTTTTTGATAATATTTTTTTAATATTTTGAGAAGATACAGATGCAACCGAATAGCTTCCACCGACATAACGATTCCACAGAAATTCATCTTCATATATCACGAGAGAGAGAGAGAGAGGGAGAGAGAGAGAGAGAGAAAGAGAGAGAGAGAGAGAGAGAGAGAGAGAGAGAGAGAGAGAGAGAGAGAGAGAGAGAGTGAGAGAGAGAGAGAGANATCCACCCATCAACACCCCCCCAACCTCCTCCCATGAAAGGTAAGAAAAGTTCCCCCCCCCCGTCTCAGTATATCCCACCTCCCATTACCTCCAGGCCATGCCAGTACTATAACTTCCCATTACCTCCAGGCCGTGCCAGTACTATCACTTCCCATTACCTCCAGGCCGTGCCAGTACTATCACTTCCCATTACATCCAGGCCATGCCAGTACTATCACTTCCCATTACCTCCAGGCCGTGCCAGTACTATCACTTCCCATTACCTCCAGGCCGTGCCAGTACTACCACTTCCCATTACCTCCAGGCCGTGCCAGTACTATCACTTCCCATTACCTCCAGGCCGTTCCAGTACTACCACTTCCCATTACCTCCAGGCCGTGCCAGTACTACCACTTCCCATTCCCTCCAGGCCGTGCCAGTACTATCACTTCCCATTACCTCCAGGCCGTGCCAGTACTATCACTTCCCATTACCTCCAGGCCGTGCCAGTACTACCACTTCCCATTACCTCCAGGCCGTGCCAGTACTACCACTTCCCATTACCTCCAGGCCATGCCAGTACTACCACTGCCCATTACCTCCAGGCCATGCCAGTACTACCACTTCCCATTACCTCCAGGCCATGCCAGTACTACCACTTCCCATTACCCCCAGGCCGTGCCAGTACTACCACTTCCCATTACCTCCAGGCCGTGCCAGTACTACCACTTCCCATTACCTCCAGGCCATGCCAGTACTACCACTTCCCATTACCTCCAGGCCGTGCCAGTACTACCACTTCCCATTACCTCCAGGCCGTGCCAGTACTACCACTTCCCATTACCTCCAGGCCGTGCCAGTACTACCACCTCCCATTACCTCCAGGCCATGCCAGTACTATCACCTCCCATTACCTCCAGGCCGTGCCAGTACTATCACCTCCCATTACATCCAGGCCATGCCAGTACTATCACCTCCCATTACCTCCAGGCCGTACCAGTACTATCACTTCCCATTATCTTCAACTCTTTCGGTATATCCCAGCTCCCACTAACTTCAGTTATGTCAGTAATTCCAAAGCAAGGTGCGTAAAACAATGATTTCACAGGAGCATAAGGTACTGCAAGAGCAGGTTGCCGTTAGAGTAGTGTGTCAACAGCGCCGGTTTCTCCCAGAGTCAGATGTGACCATAACAGTATGTCACCAGAGCATGTTGGTGCCAGAGTGTCACCAGAGAAGGTGGACTCGGAAGAGGTCCTTGGGGGAAGTCTGGAGGGGTAATAGCATGAGTTGACACCAACTCTAGTGACGTCGCTGAGAATAAGATTTTTTTTATAAAAAGTGGGAGTCACTAGCGTTGATTACCCACAAGTTATTATTATTATTATTTCTCTATTACAGTGGAGGGGTTTTGCCAGAAAAAGTAATTCGTCAAAAGGGTACCTGCTTTGACAACAATTTTTTAACATGTGTATTAAGCCCTTATTACCCCCAAGATTTTCTCCCCCCCCCCCCCCCCATTTGTGGTCATTTATCCCGGTTCCCCGACCTTTGGATAACCAACCCTGTCCGGGTCCAATCTCTTAATCAATTTATTACCTTTTATAAAACCCCGTGGCTTTTTGACCTGGGCATTCTTCTCATTTGGTATGCCATGAGTTGACCGGTGTTAATCCCCATTGAAGAACTCCACTGTCACGAATCAACCAACCGTGGAAAAAATACTTTACTACACCAGTAAAGACAAGAATCAAATTAATAATGTACCACTGTCAAAGTTAAGATTAATGTCCCACTGTCAAAGTTAAGATTAATGTCCCACTCCCAAGGAGAAGCAAAGCGTTTGAAGAAACACCAACCACGCCTTAATGCAACTTGGACTAAATACAACATCCCAATAGACACAACATTTATTTAAACAATACATTTTTTTTTAAAAATGTTTAGTGACATGGTTTTATTACATAAGACCTTAATTATTTTAATTTTTATATGTTACATTTTTATGTCTTATGCGAATGTAGACAACAACAAGAGCGACCACATAAATTGCCCAAATGGTTCAGAAAAAGGGTTGTCAGTGTGACATTTCCGTACAATCATCTGGCCACCTCATTTCATCAGTTAACGATATGCTAACTACTGTAATGCCATCAATTACTTACATAATTAACATTGCTAAACGTAGTCAACATTAATGTTTACTAAACCATGGGCGTGACACGTGAACACAATTCCTTCATCATGGGCGCCCCCCGTGTTTTAAGTTTAAAAAAAAAAAAAATGTCAATATTAAAATATACAAGCACGGTCAATCCAGCACATGGAAAGGGAGGTAAGAAGTAAATATGTCTGATTTGCCACCACTCAAACACAATGTGTTACCCCTCAAGCCCAATCGGGGAAAACCCACCTAAGAGGCTTTCAGGCAATGTCATACGAAGGGGCGGGTGGAGGCCCCCCCCCCCGCCCCGGGCGACGCATTTTTCTTTATTTGGAGGAGCGCAATTTTTGGCCAATTTTCGCGTGGAAAGTGGGAGGGGAAGACTTAAGATAATACATTTAGTAGTAGGTCAATGGTTGGTATCTTTATAAATAGAAGCTTCAGTAGTTCGTCAATGGTTGGTATCTTTATAATTAGAAGCTTCAGTAGTACGTCAATGGTTGGTATCTTTATAAATAGAAGCTTCAGTAGTACGTCAATGGTTGGTATCTTTATAAATAGAAGCTTCAGTAGTACGTCAATGGTTGGTATCTTTATAAATTAAATAGAAGCTTCAATAAAGCACACTTATCATTTTTTTATCGAGAGTTTGTTTTTTTTTTGTGTGCAGAGGTCATCTTTAAACATCAAAATAGAATGAAATGGCCAAAAAGATGTCATGTGATAAAATTCAAACAAGGCTCATCGAAATTAAGTGAGAGTTGCATAGGTTAATTCTAAATTCTGAAATGATCATGAAACAAAAAACATCATCAACACAATCAAAAAAAAAAAATTACGAGGAACAACGAGGAACAACAAGGAACAGCGAGGAACAGCGAGGAACAACAAGGAACAGTGAGGAATACAGCGAGGAACAGCGAGGAACAACAAGGAACAGCGAGGAATACAGCGAGGAACAGCGAGGAACAACAAGGAACAGCGAGGAATACAGCAAGGAACAGCGAGGAACAACAAGGAACAGCGAGGAATACAGCGAGGAACAGCGAGGAACAACAAGGAACAGCGAGGAATACAGCGAGGAACAGCGAGGAATACAGCAAGGAACAGCGAGGAACAACAAGGAACAGCGAGGAATACAGCGAGGAATAGCGAGGAATACAGCGAGGAACAGCAGGCTCTGACACACCTGAGCAACAAAACAAAGCTTAATGTATAGGTGCGCATTCTAACAGGTGAATACGTTTTCAATGTAGGTACGCAATGAGTCGGTGTTCTCACGTGTTGACAGCTGCCACTTGTTAAGGATGAGTCGGTGTTCTCACGTGTTGACAGCTGCCACTTGTTAAGGATGAGTCGGTGTTCTCACGTGTTGACAGCTGCCACTTGTTAAGGATGAGTCGGTGTTCTCACGTGTTGACAGCTGCCACTTGTTAAGGATGAGTCGGTGTTCTCACGTGTTGACAGCTGCCACTTGTTAAGGATGAGTCGGTGTTCTCACGTGTTGACAGCTGCCACTTGTTAAGGATGAGTCGGTGTTCTCACGTGTTGACAGCTGCCACTTGTTAAGGATGAGTCGGTGTTCTCACGTGTTGACAGCTGCCACTTGTTAAGGCCGGCAACTGGGTTAGTCGCGCACTCCATAGTTTCACAGGCAGTTTTTAATTCATACAAAAAAAAAAAAAAATGTGCCGTTTATTTTGTCCGTATGTTTAACTCCAACCATTCTTGTTGTCCCCCAATATGCGGGTTGTCCATATTCTTGTCCTAATTACCATTTAGTTATATCCTAACCCAATTGTCCTTGTAATTTAGGAAGTAGGCTCAATTCAAAATTCATCTCTCAACTCCACACGACCTGCACCGACCTGCAGACACGACCTGCAGACACGACCTGCAGACACGACCTGCAGACACGACCTGCAGACACGACCTGCAGACACGACCTGCACCGTTTTGTCAAGATTAATAAAAATAATAATTGTATGAACAGTGCCCTTTAATGTTTATAGTAAAATAAATTTATTCACATAGGATTGTTTATATGTTATAGAAATGTATGCATTCAATAAAATGTAGAAATACATTCACATATGAATGCAAGAGAGGTAATGTTGTCAGCGAGATGTAGCGAGGTCATCCTTGACAGCAGACTTTGTCTCCAAGTAAACCGAAGCTTATGAGCAGAATGTGTTCCAAAATCTCTAACAGACATCAATGCTGTGATGCAAGAGTTTGAGCACTGATGTCCAGCTCAAGCCTCAAGACATGTTTCAACTGCTTAAGTTTCAAAATGGCTGCCTAGTTGGAAATCACTCCAGACGAATTGATATACAGTACACATTAGCTATACAGTACACATTAGCTATATGGTACACATTAGCTATATGGTACACATTAGCCATATGGTACACATTAGCTATACGGTACACATTAGCTATATGGTACACATTAGCTATATGGTACACATTAGCTATATGGTACACATTAGCTATACGGTACATTAGCTATATGGTACACATTAGCTATAAGGTACACATTAGCTATACCTATACATTTGTCATAAAATTATGAGCTGCACTTGATGAATGAGTCTGTTATATTCATTATAACTGAGCTTGATGTGTCCTTTTGACAGCTTCACCACAGTAGCTTCACGGCAGTACCAAGGGGCATGGACTCCACCAGCGATTGGTAGCGCAAAGGTCAATGGGCTTGTAGTCTCACAGATATCCTGGCTTTTTTCTTCAATTCAAACATTGGTGACCTTGCCCTTGCCACAGGAGCACGTCTGACACCTCCCGCTGTCCTCCAGCTCTTTCTGAATACTCTTCAACATGGTCATCAATTCCTCCCTCTCTGACGTCATCCTGTCCAACTCCCGCTGTCGGCCAGACTCCACCTCCAATAAAGTCTTCAGTCTGTCTGACAACCGCCCCATGTCTGCCTTCAAGGCGTCTATTAGCCCATGTAGTGCGGCTTCTCTCTGTATCATGTCACCTGTAATATCAAAAAGACCAATGGGTAATGTCTCTATCATTAGTGTGTGTGTGTGTGTGTGTGTTTGTGTGTGAGTGTTTGTTTGTGTTGTAGGACAAAGACCAATGGGTAATGTCTTTATCATTAGTGTGTGTGTGTGTGTGTGTTGTAGGTACTAAGTAACAGGATATTTTCTAGCTAGACGTGTATTTTTGAAAAAAAGGCTACATGAAATATTTCAATTGAATATGATAGACGTCACATGGAATGTGATAGACGTCACACGGAATGTGATAGACGTCACACGGAATGTGATAGACGTCACACGGAATGTGATAGACGTCACACGGAATGTGATAGATGTCACACGGAATGTGATAGACGTCACACGGAATGTGATAGACGTCACATGGAATGTGATAGACGTCACACTGAATGCGATTGACGTCACACGGAGGTGATAGACGTCACATGGAGGTGATAGACGTCACATGGAGGTGATAGAAGTCACATGGAGGTGATAGAAGTCACATGGAGGTGATAGAAGTCACATGGAGGTGATAGAAGTCACATGGAGGTGATAGAAGTCACACGGAGGTGATAGAAGTCACATGGAGGTGATAGAAGTCACATGGAGGTGATAGAAGTCACATGGAGGTGATAGAAGTCACATGGAGGTGATAGAAGTCACATGGAGGTGATAGAAGTCACATGGAGGTGATAGAAGTCACATGGAGGTGATAGAAGTCACGTGGAGGTGATAGAAGTCACATGGAGGTGATAGACGTCACACGGAGGTGATAGACGTCACACGGAGGTGATAGACGTCACACGGAGGTGATAGAAGTCACATGGAGGTGATAGAAGTCACATGGAGGTGATAGAAGTCACAGGGAGGTGATAGAAGTCACATGGAGGTGATAGACGTCACACGGAGGTGATAGACGTCACACGGAGGTGATAGACGTCACACAGAGGCGATATACATCACACATCACACGAAGGTGATATACATCAAAAGGAGGTCATAGCCGTCACACGGAATGTGATAGGCATCACACGGAGGTGATAGACGTCACACGGAGGTGATAGACATCACACGGAGGTGATAGACGTCACACGGAGGTGATAGACGTCACACGGAGGTGATAGACATCACACTGAATGCGATTGACGTCACACGGAGGTTTACAGTCGTCACACGGAATGTGATAGACGTCACACGGAGGTCATAGACGTCACACTGAGGTCATAGCCGTCAAACGGAATGTGATAGGCATCACACGGAGGTGATAGACATCACACGGAGGTGATAGACATCACACAGAATGCGATGGAGATCACACGGAATGTGATATATGTCACACATGGTGTGATAACATGGTATCAACTCGTCTACAACATCATTTCAACAGTCTACATCACAACATTAGCTCAAAAAAGGAAACATCAAGTCAACAGTCTTACAACACAATATAAACTTAACAGTCTACAACGTCAACTTAACAGTCAACAACATCAACTTAACAGTGTACAACATCAACTCAACAGTCTACAACATCAACTTAACAGTCTACAACATCAACTCAACAGTCTACAAAATCAACTGAACAGTCTACAACATCAACTCAACAGTCTACAACATCAACTTAACAGTCTACAACATCAACACAACAGTCTACAACATCAACTTAACAGTCTACAGCATCAACTCAACAGTCTACAACATCAACACAACAGTCTACAACATCAACTAAACAGTGTACAACATCAAATCAACAGTGTACAACATCAACACAACAGTCTTCAACATCAACTCAACAGTGTACAACATCAACTCAACAGTGTACAACATCAACACAACAGTCTACAACATCAACTCAACAGTGTAAAACATCAACACAACAGTCTACAACATCAACTCAACAGTGTACAACATCAACTCAACAGTCTACAACATCAACTCAACAGTGTACAACATCAACACAACAGTCTACAGCATCAACTCAACAGTGTACAACATCAACTCAACAGTGTACAACATCAACTCAACAGTGTACAACATCAACTCAACAGTGTACAACATCAACTCAACTGTCTACAACATCAACTCAACTGTCTACAACATCAACTCAACTGTCTACAACATCAACTCAACAGTGTACAACATCAACTCAATAGTGTACAACATCAACTCAACAGTGTACAACATCAACTCAACAGTGTACAACATCAACTCAACTGTCTACAACATCAACTCAACAGTGTACAACATCAACTCAACTGTCCACAACATCAACTTAGCAGTCTACAAAATCAACTCAACAGTGTACAACATCAACTCAACAGTCTACAACATCAACTCAACAGTCTATAATATCAACTTAACAGTCCACATCATCAACCCAACAGCCCACCTCTCTGCACATCCAACTGTGCCAGCATCTCTCGCTGCTGTTCCTCCATCATGGCGGTCATTTCCTCCTTCAACCCTCGGATGGTAGATCTCAGTGCTGCTATGCAACTGTGTTCTTTGTCCTGATTGGCTGAAACCACTAGGCCGCACCCCCTGGCGCATTCTTTTGGCGTTTCCGACATTTTGTTTCCTAAAAAAAAATTTTAAAAAATCGAAATTTTAACTGCCAGTAAGATATAACACTTAAAAATAGAGTTTTAAACTTCATTAACACAGCGATTTAAAGATTAAACAAAAACGCCATCTTCATTTAAAAAAACAACAAAAAAAAAAAACATTTACTATTTAATCGGTCGTCCTGAAATAAACATTAAAATTCTCATACATACTCCAATGAAAAATTAAAAATTACAACAATATAATTTAATTTAAAAAAAAAAAACAAAAAAAACAAAACAACAACAGTTTTTACAAGATTGATCTGTAAAATAAAAATTTAAAAATTTCCGAACTCTATGTGTGCCCGTGGTGATTATTTTTAAGAGAAATATGAATAAAACCATACCTCTGAAACGGTCACGTGATACCACCGCGCTGTTTGCAGCCTCCATGGTCAGACTCTGTCACTGGCTGAGTGCCATCAAAGACCAAGATGCGTGCATGAGAAGTTGACGTCAAAGACAAGGGTGGGGGGCAGTTTGTGGGAGTGTCGGTGAAGTGTCTGTTAGATGAAAAAGCGACACCTCTCATTCACCTGACACATTTTATGAACACATCAAATGAAAGTTTAGCTCTTAAACACTGAGTTATACATGAACAATTTGAGATAGGAACTTCAAGGAAGGCAATATTTCTGATTTATCTATCAGTCCAGTCCGATTAAATGGCAGTCCTTGATGGTAGACCAAGACTATAAGTTATCAGAGACTGTATATATCCCTGTACATGACGGTAGACCTACACTATGAGTTATCAGAGACTGTATATCCCTGTACATGATGGTAGACCTATACTATAGGTTATCAGAGACTGTATATCCCTGTACATGATGTTAGACCTACACTATAAGTTATCAGAGACTGTATATCCCTGTAGATGATGGTAGACCTACACCATAAGTTTTAAGAGACTGTATAAGCCAGTACTTTATGGGAGACATAAGCCTTCACCATAAGTTATCAGAGACCGTATAAGCCAGTACTTGATGGTAGACATAAGCCTTATGTTATCAGATACTGTATATGCCTCTACCTGATGGTAGACCTACAAGATAAGTTATCAGAGACCAAAATGACAAATTTTTTACATCACTTCAAAGAATACTCGATTGATTACACACCATCTTGAGTTTGAACTTTGAAAAAAAAACAAAAAAAAACAACATCATTTCAAACATCGATAAAACACAGCAGCCAGCTGTTGATAACTTCCAACCCCGCCACCACACAAACACACTCTCAAACCCTAGAACACATGGATGTAGCTTTACAAAACCTTCAAACGCTTTACGGTAAACATTCTTCTTTGTCTTTGTAAAAACTCGGCTGTGGTTAAATGAAATGATTGCTCTGTCGCTGACCGGTTAAACAAAAATTACATTAATTTGTTTTCTTCTTTCATGTGTTGCCATACAACGGTGTCACGTTCAAGTGGTTGTAGAATTGTAACGTGACATCAACCTAAAACAATGTCACGTTCAAGTGGTTGAAGAATTGTAACGCGACATTAAAAAAGACTTTTTTTATATTGAAGACCACTTGCCATTCAATTGGGCGATTGCACATACAACTGGGGGCGAGGGGAGCGGGTCCCGCTTCGAGTACAATTTGAGCATTGTTTTTCAGATATCGTTCCAAAAAGCTCTGACCCACTAAAAGTTTAAAACATCATTGACTTAAGGAACATATCCGCGTGAACATAACATAGAGAACATGTCAACGTTAATATACATGGATATTTCTGAGGAAAGTCAAATACATGGAAACATACCCTACACTCACAAACACATATACCCCTAACAGAATTAACAAACACAAACATAGGCACAGCTGTACAATGCACAAATCACATCCACACAGCTTTACAAGGCATACATCACATACACACAGCTGTACAAGGCATACGTCACATACACACAGCTGTACAAGGCATAAATCACATCCACACAGCTGTACAAGGCATGCATCACATCCACACAGCTGTACAAGGCATGCATCACATCCACACAGCTGTACAAGGCATGCATCACATACACAACCAAGCCACCAAACGACCAACAGACGGTGTATGAAGTTTCACGTCTGCTCACTTGGATGAGATCGATACTTGGCCGAGTCCACGCTGACGGGACGTACACGTGAAATCAATCAGCTTGAAAGGATGAGATGACGCCCATGCATGATATGCCCTCTTATTTAATGGACTTCGCATGGTGTGACCTGGAACCCACCAACATCCACCCCACCAGAAAAATATATGTTTCTTTCTAAGCTCTCAGGAAGGCAAAGCTGACTTGTTCATGTTGGTGTGTAAGAGGACATACTGAAAAGGGGTTCTCAATCTGTGGTACACTGAGGTGTGTAAGTGGAGATGCTGAATTCGGGGGCAGGGGGGTTTCTCAATCTGTGGTACACTGGGGGTGTATAAGTGGAAATGCTGAACGGAGGGTTCTCAATCTGTTGTACGCTGGAGGTGTGTAAGTCGACATACGGAACAGGGACAGGGGTTCTCAATCTGTGGTACACTGGGGGCGTGTAAGTGGAACAAGGTTTCTCAGTCTGTGGTACACTGGGGTGGGTAAGCGGATATGTTAACAGGGTTTATCGTCTGTGGTAGACTTTCGTGTGTAAGTGGACGTGTTGAGAAGGGCTTCTCATTCTGTGGTACACTGGGGGTGTGTAAGTGGACATGTTGAGAAGGGCTTCTCATTCTGTGGTACACTGGGGGTGTGTAAGTGGACATGTTGAGAAGGGCTTCTCATTCTGTGGTACACTGGGGGTGTGTAAGTGGACATGTTGAGAAGGGCTTCTCATTCTGTGGTACAATAGGGTGTGTAAATGGATATGTCGATAAAGGCTTCTCAGTATTTTGTACATTGAGGCATTAAATTGGGGAACTATAGCAGTATCGCAAATCTGTGCCATGATACTTGGATGTTAGACCACATGCTGGAGAGAAAATTATCTACACAAATTTTCATGTTGAAGGAAATGTTTAAAAATCATGAAACCTAAAGGGTATCTATTGTTGAATATCTGATTGGCCGGGATTGTCTGATTTGTCGTGATTGTCTGATTTATCGTGATTGATTTAAAGTGATTGTCTGATTTTTCGTGATTGTATGATTTTCACTGATGTCTGATTTGTCGTTATTGTCTGATTTGCCTTGATTGATTTGTCGTGATTTTATGATGTTCACTGATGTCTGATTTGTCGTGATTGTCTGATTTGCCCTGATTGTCTGATTTGTCGCGATTATCAAGAGAGCCTCATTTGAAAAAAGATGACTTACACTATTTTCATGTCTGAGAAACTTTATTTTGACAGAGCAGACCTAACATGATGTGACGTCATTACTTCACACAAGTTGGATTTCAACTTAAAATCGCTGTAAATCAATTGTTATGTCGTACCCTATTTTCCAGTGCTTGAACTTTGCTTGACCCAAATTAGATCCCTAGCAGACGTTAGCGTTTGTTGCGGGCGTGGCCTATTCGTTTGATGTATCTTGCTTACTAAAGCTTTTCCAATTAAATATGGTTAGACTGTCTCCTTGTATTTTGTAGAATTTTTTTGCGATTGTTCTAGAATTGTAAACAAAATGCTGAGTAGCTTCTGGAAGGCAGGGCTTACTCGTCGGCAGACCCCCATATATAAAGGGATTGACAGGCACATTGAGAGGAGGGATTCAGATAGATTGATAGATATTTTTAACTTTACGAGACGTGTATTATTCTTTGTGTGCTTATATTGTGTTATTCGCATTCTTCATTCATTCGAACATTGTACTCATTGTGTACCGGTACCAGTTCTACCATACTCTGTAAGTTGATGATTTGTAATGATATTTATTTTGTTTTGTTCTTGTATTATTACTAAATTAAATCTTATTAATTATAATTTGCAACTGTTTTGTGTGTCGTAATTTTGTTATTGTATTTATCTATGGTATCGTCTTTTGTTAGGCACTGTTTGAACCAGCCATAAAATTTAAATAGGAGATTAATTTCTCACAATAGAAGCCAGTGCGTAACACAATCCTAAACCAATGAAATCCCTCCCCTCTCGTCACGTGATGGTTATCAACACAGGGCCACATGGCGGTCGGTGAGTACAATGGGAGAATAGCTTATGACGTCACGTCTTCCGGCATTAAAAGCAGATATTGATTCATTTCCCCAGTGGAGCATCTCATGGGGTTATCAAAAACTCCCCCTGTTATGGTCCTGTGGATCTATTGTAGTGGTCCTATAGAACTGTAGTTGGTGGTCCTGTAGATCTCATGTAGTGGACGTATAGAGCTATAACTGGTGGTCCTATGAATCTAATGTAGCGATCTTATAAAAATAGAACAAAAGTTTGTGATGGATCTTATGTTAGTTTTCGTTGTCCTTTAGAGCTAGTTTGTGGTTCTATGGATCTGATTTAGTTTTCCTATAGAACTAGTTTTGGTCCCATGGATGTAATGTAGTGGTCATTCAGAGGTAGTTTCTGGTTCTATGGATCTAATATAGTTTTCCTATATATACTGTAGTAGCTTATAGAACTAGTTTGTGGTTTTATGGATCTAATGTATAGAGTGGCCCTATAGAACTATAGTTTGCGGTTCTATGGATCTAATATAGTAGTCCTATAGAACTAATTTATAGGTTCTCAACCTCTAGTGTTGAAGTCCTATGAATCAAACTATAGAGCTTGTCTCCACGTCCAAAAAGGTCCAGTGGCTTAGCATGGAAAGGAAGTGGGGGGGGGGGGGGGG
>CAXITT010001046.1:96124-128336 GCA_964033795.1 Lymnaea stagnalis
CCCCCAAAACCCCCCCCCCCCCAAAAAAAAAAAAAAAAAAAAAACAGTCCCAAATAAACAAGTTTAACCCATGCTTTATCATTTTTAAACCGACTGATTTGCTTTTTTTCACTTTAGTCTCAAGACTCGTGAATTTTATATCCATATAGTTGATCAAATCTTCCGTCATTTTTAACGTGTAATTGCTAGGAATGTTTCATGGGTTTGAAGCTTATCTGAAATAACCACTAGGCAATTTTTGAAAATATCCGTCATTTTTAGACGGGTAAAATAGCACATAGATATCTTTATATGCATGCCTGGCCATTTGCAAATTTAAAAGAGGTAGCTATTTCAAGTGATATAATTTATTTTAATTATGTTGAAGTATAGTTACAATTATGACTGAAGGATAGAAATTACATTTTATTTTCCCGCCATTTTTTGATGGGTTATCGCTAGCGTCTGATACTATTGATATAACATGACATAACAGAACTATAATTTTACAAAATCATTAAGCTGTTTAGCGATACGATCTTGGCGGTTTAAGTTGAATATGATCTTGATTGTTTAGTTTAAATATGATCTTAAATGTTTAGGTTGAATATGATCTCGACTGTTTTGGTTGAATATGATCTTGACTGTTTAGGTTAAAAATGTGATCTTGACTGTTGAAACGCTAATTAAAAATAAACTCTTAAAATATTCAACCCAAGAGAAGTAAGGGGTTAAAATTGATAAAGAATAACGTGTTAACCCTTGTACTACTCTCCCACCGCATAGGCTACCAGAACAATTTCGAAGAGATTCTAGAGTTCCAGTGCCCGAATGAGAGCGTCATCACCGGTATAGAGAGTGTCAACGATAACGGATACGAGGACAGAAGGTGGTCGTTCCAGTGCTGTGTCCCAGAAGGTAACATTTTGTTGGCTGACCTCTGTCCAGTGACAGAATTAATTAAATCATCCTAAAAGCCTATTTAATTTTTTTTTTTTTTTTTAATACTAGCATACAGCTACAAGGTTTAAATATGGAAATTCATTTCCATTTCTTGAGGTTCTAAAATAAAATCTCTCCCCTCCCCTAAAAAAAAAAAGGAATTATAAAAAGAAATGTAATATTTAATATAAAGACAAAATTAGGCCAGTTACACTGTCAGTGAATCCCGCTACTTGGACTAAATCACCTGTTGATGACAGGGGCTTTATTTGAAGATTAGCTCGGGTGCACCTCTATATTTTTGAATGAAATGGAAATCAAAAATAATACTAGAAATTTGGTCAGGACGAAAAGTCAAAACTTAAAAATAAAAATCTTATATCGACAGACATTAACAAGACAGTGACAGAAATAAACATGGCAATGACTGACATTAACATTACGGTGACATACGTTAACATGACAGTGACAGACATTAACGTAACAGTGACTGACGATAACATGACAGTGACTGACATTGACATGGCAATGACATATACATTAATATGACAGCTACTCACACGTTATTGCGTCATCCATCCGCAGGTTTAGTCACGCATGGCTGCGTGTACACCCCGTACATCAACACATACGACCATATGCTCTCATACAGGGTGCCTGATGATTATGTGCTCAGGGGAGTCGACAGCGTCACAGACAACAAGTACCAGTAAGTCGAGCCCCAGCGTCATCTGAAAGCCAAAACACCAAACTCCTTTCTCTTTCAGGACAGGGCTGGACCGATGAGCAAACACTGGAAATCAGGAGTCGGCTGACTTTTTTTTTAAAGAAGAAAATGGAAGAACAAGGTATGTGGAAGCTTGAATCGAAAGACATGACGATAAGAGACATGCCAATAAGAGACATGACATATATGTGACAGAACGATAACAGACAGGACACTAAGATATAGGACAATAAGAGAAGAGCGTTTCGGTTAAGAGCCTTCCCCAGAAGTCAAGACAAATGAAAAAAAAATAAATAGAAATGTTAAAAAAATAATAAAAAAACTAAAAGAGTTCGCGATTATTATTGTTGGAAGTAATTTCCGGAAATAACAATGGCGAACACTTACGTTTTAACTGGTTTCTATTTTGGTCGTATTTTCATTTGTCCTGTCTGCCGATGAAGGCTCTTGGCCTAAACGTTCTTCTCTTATTGTCTTTTCTCTTACTGTCCGGTCTCTTACTGTCCTGTCTTTCAATTCAATCTTCCACACAGCTTAAATTGTTCTACTATTTCCTTCACACAGCTTGAACACAGTCCTTCATTTCTTTATAAACCTTTGAGAAAAGGGCTGTTTAAAAGATCTCGTCGGTCTCCTTGGGCCGACTGTATGATTCCAAACACTAGGCGTCCGTTGTATTCGATAGAATCAAATACTTTAAACATTTAAGACGCAGTTGTTGTTTTTTCCCTTGTAGAAATATAACAGTTATCAGGACGTTGAAGTTTTTCAGATTACGTTTAATAATTAAGACTCTAGGTTGATATCTGATTAAACTCAAAACACTTGAACGTCACCATCTTTTTTTGTCACGTGAGTTAAACCTCAAACTGAAACAGTGAAACAGTGAAACAGTGAAACAGTGAAACAGTGAAACAGTGAAACAGTGAAACAGTGAAACAGTGAAACAGTGAAACAGTGGAGTTGAGGCTCAAGGCCATTAACCCCTTTCATCAACATGTTTCGCAACTGCCCATTGTATAAGGATGTTATGAATCCAGATTTTACAAATTTCTTCTTCTTCTTCTTCTTCTTATATTTGAAGGGTCAACGGTCAATTTGATCCTTAACGAAAAGTATTTTCTCGCATCGAGGAGAAATAAAATGGCCACGTAAGTGCCGTCTGGTGTCAGTAAACACCCCTGAAACAAACTCTGGTGGGATTAGGTCTGTGGCTTCTTGCATGCAATTTCCCAGAGTGGGTATTGGAGTGAGGCAACCCAATCATATGGGCCTTGAGATAGCTTGTTTTAAACCGCCTTCATAGTGGTGTACATGTTGGAGACCACATCTGTGGCGCCTTGCCGTCTGATATTCAACGCGTTCAAGTTTTGTCAAATCTGCAGAAAAATTTAATTTCCACAGCAACTCACAATTTGCAAGTAAACCATTAAGGACGCCATGTTTGCTCTCGAAACTAAGGGAAGGAGTTCGGCGTAGTCAACAAAGGTCGACGTCATGTGCCATTAGAAGACGGTAGCCGACATCCATGTGCGATCGTCCTCTTATGGATCCCTTGGTCACATTGAGGTGACGCAGAAGGAGATGGCGGATAACCTGACGTGAGAGGATGCAGCCCGGCCAAAACCCGACCGGACCCGTTACACTCAACTGGACGTCAAAACCTAGCGCAAAGATCGTTTTAGTGAAGAGAGGCCCAACGGCTGTGCGACATGTGACACGGCTCGTATGTTCTACTTCACCATTCCGCAACCGCGTGAGAGAGACCCCTCTGTGGAGCGAACGATGCCTCATTACGCAAATGCGAACGGACCACTGTCCGCTACGATTCGACTCAACGTAGGAATCCCAACTGCCCACTGTAACCGGGCCACTGAAAGGATCGATCATCGATTGATCGCTGATTCAAACCCGGAAACCTATGTTGAGAGTCTAATTATTGGCGATGTCTGCTTGATGAGGCTCGCATATGATACGCTCGCCAAGGTTATAAGAGTCTAGGGAGAATTGCTTAATTCGTCAGTCCCACTCTCTCGTCCTTGCCTATTCGATCCAATGGCAAGACTTAGTCAAGAGGACTATAGATATAAGAGGATGCAGTAGACGACCGACAGTGTTATTAAGTGTGTTTCACGGTGCTCCTTATGGGTTCTACGTCGAAAGAGTTGTCGGATATATCATTGTGTCAGTGTCATACCGCCAAAATTCCGAAAACTCTCCCAACTGTATGTACCGTTTGTTTTATTGCATGCCATGCTCATGAGTGTTTAACTTCTCCTTTCATTATCAAATTAATTAAAGAGCAATCAAGCTTAAAAAAATATCAAGGCTGACAATTTTCGTTTTGTTTCGCTACAAAACCCTTAGAGAATACATTTTCTAAACGAAAAACTAAATATCTTTCGGACTTTTACGGACAATTCATTTCAAGGTCATATTATTTACGGACAGCCCGTAAGTTTACGCATGGTCGGCAACCCTTGACTGCAATCAAAATAAGAAACATGACACTCCATGACTCGACCAGTGGTCATTCCATGTTCCCTGATTACTTAATAGAAAATAATGCTTTTTGTTCTACCTTTACTGGTTCAGAGACTAGACAGCTCAAAAGTTGAAAGTTTAAAAGTTGAAAGTTCAAAAGTCATTTTTGATTTCAGTTAAGAAATCTCTATACATTTATCTTATATTTGTTTTTGAATTTTGGGTTTTGCTTTTTTTTTGTTTTCAGAGACCGAATCTTCAGGTTTGACATATGCAAGCTTGATCCAATCAAAGTGGAGGCAGGCGTTGTCCTTGGTTAGAGGTCGAGGCGTGTCCGCACCACGTGACTTGGCTCATTCACCATTATAACGATATTTATCATTGACATGAAATTAATTAAAAAAAACAACTATAGATCAATTGTGTTTCCAGTTCTAAGGACTCTTACCCCGTATTCTAGCCTAGGATTGTTGTTATTGTCTGGTACAGAAAGTTCTAAGGGAAGTGGCATGGCTAGAGTTTGTGCTGCCCAGAGCGGGATAATCTTTTTGGCGCCCTCTTCCACGAAAAAGCCCCTGTGCAGGTGACCGAAAAGGCCGCCCCTCAATACACGGGGAAAAAAGGGCCGCCAGGGGCGAACCGCCACCTCTGCACTCTTTTCCTGCGCCACTGATTGTTGGGGGCCTTGCAGCCCTGTGTGACACCAGCCCTGGTGACGCCTCTGTCCAAAACGGCAAATGAACCAACCGTGGCCAACGCCATCCTAAATCACCCCACCCCCCACCCCCCTCAATTAAAATTCATTTCTCCCCACCACCCACCTTCAATATTCTCCTCTGATCCAATCCATATTCCCCCCTCCCCCCCACAGCCCTTCCCATGTCCATTAACCTACCACCATTGTGACTACTAGCCTCAGGGGTAAAGGTTGGGGGTGGGGGTTGAGAGCTCAGGTTTGAGTGGAACAGTTAACAGGGATCGGGGGTGGGGGGTGGGGTATGCAGTAAAATAATGATTTTACAGCCACCCCTGTGCTGGCAGGTGTACTCAAATTCAAGTCAAGTAATCGCCCATACCTAATACTGATGTGACATGAAAGGTTGATTCTTTGTTTCCAGATATTCTACCTGTAACAAGTGGATATAACTCGAGTTTCAAACCAAACAGATTCTTGCTCTTATCTCCTGCCTACTACCGTCTTATCTCTACAAACTTCGGCTTGACCACATATCAGGCCTTCTCCTAATGTAACGTGTCCCATAAGCGTTTCCTCAAGGTTTACTGGTCAACCCGGCGTTTGAACGCCGTCGCTGTAAACATGACGTACTTCGAGCATTTCAATGACAACGCGCAGTTCTTAACGACGTTATGCGTTGACCGAATGCGTCTCGTCGACCAGCGGTTCCCAAAGCTTTAAAGCTTGGCGGACCGGTGAACAAGTGTCAAATTATCACCATGGCTCGGTGCCGGATTTATTAATTATATGTTCTTTTATTTGACCATAAATATTTAATGGTGTTCGGAAAAACCAATCTCCAACATTCAATTTGAAACAAACCGATGAACAAGTGTTGGTCTAAAACTGTATTTTATTGAAATTAACACCCGATCATGGAACATAAGGAATCCTGATGCAGCATTTAATCAATTTAAAAGAACAGCATACACATTTTTTAATAAGTTCATTCCTCTTAAATAGACAAGATTGTTCAATAAAATAACCCCCTTACTTCCTTTAATTAATCAAGACACAGCACTTTGCAAAGTTGCCACAATTCTTTATGTTTTTTTTTATTGTACTTAATAACAATAATTAAATCAATTGCTTATTATATTCTGTATATTGTGTGTACGTACGTGATATTTTTGGGAGATTAACCAAGGTATAGGCCTATTTATATAACGTATGTTGTGTTGAATTCCTTCATTTATTTATGCGGTAATGTTCTTACTTTAACTAAATGATCAAAAAACCATCAGTGCTTTAACATATGTGGCAAGAAATACCTTAGAAAATATGACCCACTTAAAGCCACTTGCAAACCCCTAGTTCAGAAATTCGAATATCTTATTCCAACAGAGGCTCTAAAACTTTTCTGGATTTTGGAAAATATGTTTTTATTAAAGATTTTTTCTTCTTCTTAATAATGGATCCCCTTAAAATTTGCTCGTTCTCTAAAATAGATCCTCTTATAGTATGGCTGTTTGTGACATAGGACCTTTTATGGTATGGCTGTTTGTCACATAGGTCATCTTATTTTGTTTGTAAAAATAAAACATCTTTTAAAATATGGTCTTCCCCCCCCCCCCCCCCCCCCCCCCCCCCCCCCCCCCCCCCCACCCCCGCTTCTGCACATGGTTTAGTTCTAAAAAAAAAAAAATGAAAACAATTACGAGATAAATCTAGAACTTCTAGCCCCATCACTCACTGCCCGTCCATTCCTGTCTTGAACGAACTCAGTTAAGCCCAAGCTGTTGACGACACATCATGTTGGCCTGGGGTTGGTTCTTGCATCACGCGGTCCTCTGTTACCTGGCCGTTTCCTCGCGGGGCCAGTCATGGATGACGGCTTTCGACGCCCACTTTCAGTTCGCGTGTCCGGCTGGCCAGTCGCTGAAACACCTGGACAGCGTCCACGACAACCACCACGAAGACAGGGTGTGGAACTTTAGCTGCTCCGTCCCGCCCCACGGGGTGTCACTCAGTGAATGCGAGTGGAGTGGTAAGTTGGTGTAACTCATTCAAATCATAGATTTGCGACGAGCAGAGGTAACTTACCATCAAGCCATAAGCTTACGTCTTACAAGCCTAAGTCCTATGCTTATCAGTTACCTGAACTAAACTATTGCTAAATGTTCACATTTTTATTCAATAATTCCCCCCCCCCTTTTTTTTTGTTGCCCTTCCACGTAAACAATGTTAAAATAAATACTCGAGAGAAGTCATTCTTATATTTTTTCCCTTATTTTCAAACAAGTTACCTGAACTAAACTATTGCTAAATGTTCACCTTTTTTTTCAATAATTCCCCCCCCCCCTTTTTTTTTGTTGCCCTTCCACGTAAACAATGTTAAAATAAATACTCGAGAGAAGTCATTCTTATATTTTTTCCCTTATTTTCAAACTCTCAAAAAACTTTTAACTTTATGTAACTATTGTGACATCCGATTAAACACTTTACGAAAAGATTAATAAATTTAACCATTTTTAGTAATATGGTATTTCAACACAGACAACTAAATCAACACAGATTATTAATATTATGTCTCTACAAGAGGATCTTTAAAAACAAAAATACAATTTTGATGTCAATCGAAAATGGTTATGCGGCTAAAAATATACTTAAAATTAATTTTAAAAAAACTCAATGTGATTGTTGCCTTTAAAACCTTCATAAATTTGTTTAGTCGCTATGGCTCATGAGGTATGACTTGTAAAGGGACATAATAAGATAAATCAAAATCAAGTCGTACTTTTTGGAACTGATGCTAAGGGAGACACCTTTCGGAACAGCGTTCAAATTTTGAGTACATGTCATTTTAAAAGTCGTAAGGCATTTATTTAGTTTGTAGAGTTGAGTTTCTTTCGATGATATCTTTCTTTGGCGGTTGTGATAAGAGATTTGGCATTTTGATTATGGCATTTTGATTAGAGATTGTCATTTTGATCTGAGATTTGGCATTTTGATTAGCGATTTGGGCGTTTCGATTAGAGATTTGGCATTTTGATTAGCGATTTGGGAGTTTCGATTAGAGATTTGGCATTTTGATTAGAGATTTGGCATTTTGATTAGAGATTTTACGTTATGATTAGAGATTTGGCATTTTGATTAGCGATTTGGGAGTTTCGATTAGAGAGTTGGCATTTTGATTAGCGATTTGGGTGTTTCGATTAGAGATTTGGCATTTTGATTAGAGATTTTACGTTATGATTAGAGATTTGGCATTTTTGAATAGTTATTTGGCGAATTTCATTAGCAGACATGAACTATTTAAAAATCAAAACAAGCGATATTTTATTGTGTGTTATACATCACATAATTAACATAGCACGAAGAGCAGATTCGTTACCCACTAGAGGAGGTAAGTATGTCAAGAGAAACATTCATGTCAATTGTTGTTTCCCTCCTACTTACGACTTATTTATAAAGCACAGATTTGTTTTAACTTGATTCCGTCCTGCCCTGGTCATTTTGACGGGTTGTTACTAGTTTCTAATAATATTGAATATTTTGCGTGACTGATGAATAGAGAAAAAAACAACGAAATATTAATTTTCTGAACGATATGACCTAGACCTAGACAGCTCAAGTTAAATCTCCTGAGAAATTTGAAAATTAATTGAAATTGACAATTAAAAAAAAAAAAAACCAGACAGTGTTGTCTCGTGAAGTAAAATAAAAGGAGTTAAAATAGAAGACCAAAGACTTGCTAACCCTTAGCGTAACTTTTCACCGTTCACTACTCTCCAACCACATAGGTTACCAGAACAATTTTGATGAGCTTCTAGAGTTCCAGTGCCCGAATGAGAGCGTCATCACCGGTATTGAGAGTATCCATGACAACAGATACGAGGACAGGAAATGGTCGTTTCAGTGCTGTAATCCAGAAGGTAGCTCTGTGACCTTGCCCTTGTCGCGTGATAACACTAATAAGAAGATGATTTTTGCCATTTCGATAATGTAGAAACATATTGCCAATCCTTAAACGAACGTTTGAATGTTGGTTATGTTTACAACCCCCCTGTTTGCCTCCGCAGGTTTCGTCACGCACGGCTGCGTGTACACCCAGTACGTCAACACATACGACAACATGCTCACATACAGGGTGCCTGATGATTATGTGCTCAGGGGAGTCGACAGCGTCCACGACAACAGACACGAGTAAGTTGATTCAATGTTGTCCTGAAAGCCTAAAATATTAGACTCTCAGTTCATGGTCATGTTAGAGATGAATCAGTGGCCGCCCCCGGAAATGGCGTGGTAGGACGGATACAGCCACGGTTAGAGAGTATACTGGTGGTATCCAAGATTTACATGGGGAATGCTGTATTCAAGTTGTGGTGTCCAAGATTTAGATGGGGAGTGCTGTATTCAAGTTGTGGTGTCCAAGATTTACACGGGGAGTGCTGTATTCAAGTTGTGGTGTCCAAGATTTACATGGGTAATGCTGTATTCAAGTTGTGGTGTCCAAGATTTACATGGGGAATGCTGTATTCAAGTTGTGGTGTCCAAGATTTACATGGGGAATGCTGTATTCAAGTTGTGGTGTCCAAGATTTACATGGGGAGTGCTGTATTCAAGTTGTGGTGTCCAAGATTTACATGGGGAATGCTGTATTCAAGTTGAAGGAAAAGGAAGTATAAATTACATTTTGGAAGCAAGCCATTAAAATTCAATACAAATCAGCAAACGTGGCGACACTGAGCCTTCGCCATCGAACAGTAAAAAGATTTCACATTGTAGAAATAACAATTAAGATTAATTGGTGTCCAAAATAATGACAAGGAGATGATATATTTGGTGTCCCAAAATGGCTAGAAGATGATATAATTGGTGTCCCAAAGATGGCAAGAAGATGATTAATCGGTGTCCCAAAGATGGCAAGAAGATGATATAATTGATGTCCTAAAGATGACAAGAATATGATGTAATTAGTGTCCAAAAGATGGCAAGAAGATGATATATTTGGTGTCCCAAAGATGGCAAGAAGATGATAAAATTGATGTCCCAAAGATGGCAAGAAGATGATAAAATTGATGCCCCAAAGATGACAAGAATATGATGTAATTGGTGTCCAAAAGATGGCAAGAAGAGTATGTAAATGGTGTCCAAACGATGGCAAGAATATGATGTAATTGATGTCCCATAGATGACAAGAATATGATGTAATTGGTGTCCTAAAGATGTCAAGAAGATGATGTATTTGATGTCCCAAAGATGGCAAGAGTATGATGTAATTGGTGTCCAAAAGATGACAAGAAGACGATATAATTGATGTCGCAAAGATGGCAAGAATATGATGTGATTGATGTCCCAAAGATGGCAAGAATATGATGTGATTGATGTCCCAAAGATGGCAAGAATATGATGTGATTGATGTCCCAAAGATGGCAAGAAGATGATATAATTGATTTCCCAAGGATGGCAAGCAGATGATGTAATTGGGGTCCCAAAGAATGGCAAGAAAATGATAATTGTTTACCCAAAAATCTTCAAGAGGATGATAACTCCCCCAGAAGTCAGATAGTGTGAACTAATTCAACATCTGACAATCAAGATCATGTCTCATGCTCATCCAGTCCACAATTAACATTCAACAGGGGGAAACGTGACATTTTCGTTAGGACGGGATGAATGTGGCGACTCAGGATTTTTGATAATTTATTGATTTATAGCCCAGTTAAATTCAAACATGTTTATATTAATAAAGGTACCATATGTTGGTTTTATTTTGATTCCAGAGACCGAATCTTCAGATTTGACATATGCAAGCTTGATCCCATCACAATAGAGGAAGGCGTGATCGTTGGCTAGAGGTCAAGGACGTTTCTGTACCACGCAATTTGTCGTATTCAACATTTTAAAAATATTTATTGTTGACATAAAAAATCATATCAAAACGCCAGTTCTGTCGAAGTTCAACATATCATTTTTTTTTCTAAATCTGTGTTTTTTGTTTTGTTTTCTCCATAAATCCTCATGTCTCTGGTATTTTGGATAATATTTTTTTACTGCTTTGTCTCGAACAGCATTGGTCTAATGGGACCCGGGTGCGAATGGCGGCACTGCGTTCCCGGGGCCATTTTGACTAAATGCTATTCTGATATCATTTTTGGTAGTTTATTTTAGTTAAACAGAAGAAGTAAGTTTACAAACATATTTGTCCATTCAAGTATCTTTCATTTGATACCCCATTTTGTCTTACAAACCAAACAAAAATATTTTTAATAGTTTTTTTAATCCCAAACTCTCACTTCTGGTACCCTGGTGCGAATAGCCACTTCGATGTAAGTGTCTTTTCAGATGTTGTCCCCTTTTCTTCGCTTCTCTTGCTTTCTCTTTTTGCTTTTCCCAAACGCTTAGATCTAGTAATGCTATCATTCCGGGGACCTGATTTCCTTGGATTTGTAAGCTAACTCTACAACTGTATTGCCACCAACCAAGCCCTACAATTCGGCACAGAGTGACGCAAAGGTTAAAGAATCCTAAAATACATGGTGTAAAGGCGAATGGGAAAAGACGACTGCAAACGGGCCACTGCTCGTCTTTAAAATTTGTAAAGGCTGCATCTTAAACAACAACTATCTAAATTAACCTATTTTCATTTTGTCTTCGTTTAAAACCAGTGACTTTCTTTCATGGTGGGGGAGGGGGGGGGCAAAACCAAAACGTGGTCGGCGTGTTATTTATTACTGGAGACGCCACACTACATAGCAATTTCAATAAAATCTGCAAATTCGGGGGTTGGGTAGGGGGAAGGGCGGAGGCAAATGTCCCAGCCTGCCCTACCCAAATAACTTCCCTGTTTCATACAATTCAGTTGTTACATATTTGTTGTGAAATTCTAAGCTATGTTAAACTCAGGTAGTTTGTACATTTTTAATTAAAAGAACAAAGTTAATGCTTTTATTTTTCTTCTAAAATTTAACTCAATTCACTGAAAAGCAATTTTTTCATTTATTGACTTTCTTTTAGAAAAAAAAAAAATCAAAAAACAAACAAACAAACACAAAAGACAAAACAACAAAACATTCTCATTCTGGTAGGAAAAATGGTAGATGTCCCCTTTAGGGGAAGGGAACGATATGGCGTCTTGAAAAATTAGAAAGGAGCAATATTTCTTGTATCAGAGCCTAGCCAAGTTTTGTTCAAAGACGTTGCGCCATAAACAATCAACGGAGTGGCTATAGGTACCCGCAGCAATCCAACAGGAAGTATTCGGACCCGGTTGGTCACGTGACAGTTATGACGGATACTTCCTGTTGGTTTTTGCCATTTTACTTAGAGCCATGCCATTACTATCAATCGACGATCGAGAAACGAAAATGTGCCATATTTTGAATACCTTCATGAACCGGTAGCGTTGAAGAAACACGAAGAACAAAGCTTAAAGCAAGTAAGAATACGTTTATGTTTATAATTTTATTGTATTTTTTAATTCTATTTTAAATATAGTTCTATAGGCTATAGGTAATCTACCACTTGAGCGTCGACCAAGAAAAAATCCAGCACCCACGTCTTTGTGCACTGTAAAATAGCACTTTTTAAACAATCTAATCAATTTTTGAAACCTTATACTTATACAAGAAGACATACCTCATTAACTTCACTTGACTCTATCAAAACAATATTTAATTGATACAGCATAGACGCTGCACAAAACCAACTGCTACTTTAACTTTAATAAGAACAGAGTACCAAGTAGTTGGTACTTGGGTAAAATTTTCAAAATGAATTTATATCTTTAAGAGCAAGTTGGTTAGATAGGGCCTGAAAAATGCAATTCATTGATACTAAATTTATGTTTGTAGGTCAATTCTAAAGTTAAGAAAGTTATGAGTTTTTTCGTGAATTATTTTGGGATAACGCTGTTAATTGAGAAAATATAAAAGTGACTAAAATAAAAATTGGGCAGAGAGAGAGATGTTAAAAAAGAGCAGTAAATTGAAGTTATTTAATGAAGAAAACCATAACAAACCATATATATCCGTGATCGTCGTAACATTATTATCCAAACAGTAGTAGAATGGAGAACTAGTGAAAAATATCAACTTAATTATAAATGGCTTGCATTAAGTCCATTAATTTTTTAACACTTCAGGTTGCAGCAGGACACAGTCTGGGAGCCTCTGTCCTAGTCAATTACATGCCATAATAAACACTTATCTTTACATTTTCTCTTAACACCTAGCAATCATCCTAATCCCCCTTCCAACAATAAATATTAGTATCTTGATCCTTTGAATGCACTTTATATAAAGATAAATCCCGCAAGTGCATGTAAAAAATATCAAAAGACTGTATTGGAATGGCTAGTTTCACTGATTAGGTTAGGGTAAAGTCTTGCACATTCCTAATTTAGTTAAAATTAGATAAAAATTCCTAAAAAATCTAAATTTCCTTCTGACATCACATATTGAGTGCATTTTTGCTGTAAAAGAAATGATTAAAAAATTCAAAAGAGCTATTTAGATGGATTGCTTCTTATATTTAGATTCATCAGTCGCTATAGCATATATTTTTTTGGTTAAAATCATAGTAGTAATAATCAAGAGTTACATCTTGCAGGTTAGAATTATATTACCATTGATCTGTGACAAAAAATTCTTATTTAAATTTTTAAAGATTCACTACTGTAATGCAGTTGTAGTTAAAATCTTGCACTGAGCTTGACGTGACCATTTTGAAGGTTTTCTTTTGTTCATTTAACACCACCTCCCTAATTCCAATAGTGTTTGGACTTTAACTATTTAATAGATTAAATAAACAAAGCTATTCAACTTTCCCTTAGAGAACCAGGAATTTTTTGTCGAAACAACCATGCAAACATGGCTGGTGTAAAAGCAATGATTACACCAAGTGTGTGATTAATTTTCTGGTACTTTTTATAATGGTAACTTTCAGGTTAAAATTGTTCATAGGATATTGTCTTCATATTAATGCAAGCTTGCGCTCTAATATAATAAAGTTTCTGTCTTCTACTAATTAATGTATTATTTTACTTCCAGGTTGAAGTTGTTGTTTTCACAGAGATCACTTGAAGACCCCCATCACTGCCAGAATTCACAGCTGCTCTTATTAACTTATGATGAATGTGCAGGATGAATCATGACATGCCAGGACAATGACTGGTCAACAATTTACTTCAGGTAAATCCAGTCCTTTTTATTCTATTTATTTTTCATTACCTATGCCACTGATTTAAAAAAAACATATTTTTGGTTTTATTTTTTCACATTTTAACTTGATGCTTGATTTATCACACTGGGTAATAATCTTGAGGTAACTTGCCATTATTGGGATCTTGGAAATTTATTCCCAATGGATCATAAGCCAACCACAATCTTAGTTTTGGCCAGGAAAACCCTGAAAAGTGTGTAATCTGCTTATTAGTGTACTCTTTCAGTTTTGGCTGGGAAATTATTTTAAAGGTTTTCATCGAAACCTTAAAAATAATTGCTTATTAAAAAGACTTAAAACTATTAAACATTCAGTATTATCTATAACAGCGACTCACTTCACTTTTCTACATATATATACCGTAACCACACTGAACAGAATCAGTCATATGCTCACACACAGACACAATCTTATTGTTTTCTATAATAGAATCAATGTACCTGGTGAAAACCTCCTGTGACCGACTCAAAGGCCCACTTATACCATTGAAATATTTTTTGTGTAAATAGGCCTTTGAATAGGGATCTACAGTACATGCTGATTTTTGATTTATAGCCATGTCTAGACTTAATTATGTGTTGATCATTCTTAAACATCATCCAAAAATTCAAATTAAATAATTATAATAATAAGTATGCCGCTAAATGGGAGAAATAGAGATAGATAAACAGATCAATTTGTTAATGCTGATCATTAGTAGGGCCCTGGCCTGTTTCACCACATCCTTCCATTCAGACATCATCATCATAGGTGCTACAGCCCATCATAGGGGCCTGGTCTGCTCTACAACATCCTCCCTTTTAAGCTGATCCATGACTTTACACTTCCAGGTGATTTTAGTCCTTTACAACTCAATCCATATCAGTCTTGGTCGACGGATGAGCCGTTAACCCCTAGGCTTCTGTCTGTAGATCACTTTTGCTGCTCTACAATCTAATATCCTCTCAAGGTTTCTTGCCCAAAGCAGCCTGCACCTTTAAATTGCAGCAACTACGGATGGTTCCGGTACTGAAAATGTTCATTAGGAAATTGCATCAGCGGGCTGTCAAGCTAGTACATTAGCTCTTTATGCCCTCCCCAAAGCACACACACCCTCACTCCCCAAGCCTGAGTTATCGGGCTGGGTAGCGGAACGTTGGAGATTTCCCTTTGCCAGGACAGCCCCAGCCCGCACTCACTCCATTGACTACCAGTGGATGTCACCCCAGGACAAGGACATCCGGTAGGCCGGTGACGCTTCTCTCACAGCATCAGGTGTCGGGATGGTGTATTTACATCCTAAAATCTTACTCTGCCCATACCTGGGAACGCCCAACGCCGTCAGATACAGATTTCTACAGTGAGTTTCTACCTTGAAACTAATTTACGAAGCAGCTGGGACGAAACGGTTGCCTAGGTACAACTACCTTAACTGCTATCTAAATAGAACCATTGGCATGAGTTGCCACTACCCATCTCATGCCTCATATCCTTAAAGGGCAACATGTAATCATGCTCCCTACTCTGTTTCTGCCGTTTTATTTCCAGCTGCAGATTTTCCACAGGTGATAGCCCTTTAAGTGCTTCCATTTTCGGCAGATACTATGCACAATCTTTGTCTGCCAGCACAGGCTCACGCAATAATTGTGGTTTTGGTCCCAGTCTAGCGCTAGGGGACAGCACCTCTTTAGCCAGCAATTCACTACAAACTTGTCAACCAGAGCCCGAGGGGATATATATACCCATCCATCATTATCTAACACTAGACTGTATAGTTTTCGGAGGATTTTCCTGGTATTGAACAGGTAAAGTTGTGTATAAGGCCATCATAGTTTTCCTTGAGAGATTTCTGCTTCCTAGTTTTAGCTCGTGTGGCCGAAATAAGAAGAATGGCCTGCTTTTATCCTTTCTTTCATCTCTGTCATTATTTCATCTGTCTCTCTCGCTCACTCACTCTCTCTCTCTCTGGTGTGCTTGTTTACTTTGATTTTGTCACCTGTGTATCTGATACGTGACTAACATACACTTTGTATTCGCTTCATTTACCTTTAGAGGTAACTCTTCTAATTCATGGAATGCTTAAATTATATCAATGCTGCTTCTCCCCAGTAAAGCTATGTTGTCTGCATATGCCAGGTACTGCACTGGTTGGGCTTTTTAAAGTTGGTTGGTGTCCTGATGGTTGAGATTCTGATACGTTGTTTGTGATAGTTCATCCTGTGCTCACATATGTTTCTCTGGAAGTTGTTTGTGATAGTTCATTTGGTGCGCACATGCATGTTTCTCATAATGCTTTCTAAAGGGATGTTAAATAGGATACATGCCAGTGAGTGTCCTTGACTCAGTGGCTCTGATTAATATGAAAGTTCCTCAAGTACTCTTCCTGTACTTTGATTTTTTTTGGAGGTAGCCATCGTCATGTAAGTTTGTTAGAAACTCCAAGTTTCTATAGTTAGAAACTCCAAGTTAGAAACTCCAAGTTTCTATAGTTAGAAACTCCAAGTTTCTGTAGTTAGAAACTCCAAGTTTCTGTAGTTAGAAACTCCAAGTTTCTGTAGTTAGAAACTCCAAGTTTCTATAGTGCACTTTGCAGATATTTCCTGTCTAAGCTGTTGTGTAGTCCACATATAGTTGGTGTATGGGGATGTTTCTTAGCATTTCTTCTGGAGACATCTGGTGGTCAAAATATGATATGTGGTGGGTCTATTCTGTCTGAATTCAAATTGATAGTCACATAGAATATGTTCAGTAAACCTTTTCAGTTTTCTTGCTATTAATTTGTTGATTTTGTAGGTTACATTAATTAGGAAGATTCCTCTGTAATTTGAGCATTCCAGTTTAGATCCTCTCATGTGAATTGAGCGCAGTACCCTTTTTTATTTGGCATTTCTCTTCTTCCTGCCAAATTCTTGATTATGAAGCTCTATATTTGTCTATGCAGTTTGTTTTCACTTAGTTTTATAAGTTCCACAGTGATAAGGTTGGTTCCTGGGGCTTTATTATTTTTCATGGTAAAGATCACGCTTTTTGTTTCATAGTTGGTTGGCTGCCCAAAGGGTACAGTTCTTGTGGTAGTTTGTAATCCTCATTGGCTCCACCATAAAAGCCATATAGCATCCCTTCAAATTGTTGTGCCCATCTAGTACCTTTTCTGTGATCAGTTCCTTATCTATAATGCTGATCACTGATAGGATTCCTAATAAATGCTGCTAGTTGTGCTGTATGCATGAATAAACAAATCCATGTCTTAATTGAAAGCTATTTTATTTTATAAAAAAAATGTGATAATTAAAACATTTTTATCTTCCATTATTATAGTATAGGCTATATTTTAGAATGAAAACCTAAAAACATGTTAAAGTTTAGACTGTAGTGATTTAAAGAAGTTGTTTACCGTTTGTGCTGGTCGTCACTGTCCATCATATACATTTGCCTTTGTAAAACATAACACACGGTATAGCTTAAATTTCTTTTAAAACTTTTTCACAGCACTCCCTTGTATTTCCAAAAATCTTGTTTAATCTGGGCCTAGGGGAGGGGGGTGTGTTTAGCCAGCCTTAGTAAACAACACGACTATATTTTTTAATTTTCTGAAAAGGGGATGCAGCGTAACAATGCATCTTTTTTCAGGTTTGCTCAGTTCCTTTTACCTAACCTGATTGCTACCATTTTTAATATTTTTTTGCTTGTCTCGCTCTCTCTAATCTTCAAACTGCACCAAGTTGGGTGTCACCTTGTGATGTGTATGCATAATGTGGGGTGTGTACATAAGGTGGGTTGTATGCCCCACATTGGAAAACAATTCCATTAACCAAAGAGATGTTGTAGAATAGATTAATTATGTAAGCCTATAATATTATAATTCATCATAAAATCACCTTTCTCTTCTAACTTGTAAAATTAGTGTAAATCATTTGTTCCAATGCAAGTCAATAAAAAGCAAAAAATTAAAAAGTATGTCATTCAACACGGCTCCTCAGGAATAATCATTCATTTTGAGCATGTTATAAATCTTAATTTACTGTAGTTACTGCAGTTATTAACTCTAAAAAAAAAGCAGATTTTTCAATTTGTTGATATTACAACTAACTATCAAAGTGTCTCATAGGTGTAATTTTGTAGCTAAAGGTAATTGCATGCTCTTATATTGATATTAGGTGATGCTCTTTAATTGATATTAGGTGTTTGTTCAAAATATACTTTCCAAAATTTATTTATTATTATTTTTAGGCAAATCAAAACATTTTTGAGTCGACAAAAAACATAGCATCACAGCTTTACAAAGAAGGGAAAACAATTGTTTCCAATTATATTAGTTAAATTTATATTTTATATTTTAATTACCATATACTCAATACTACTAATACTACAACAAATATTCATTTTTCAAAAGAATAGACTCACTTTGTGGACAACGTATCTATCAAGGAAATAATATCACAAAAAGTCACAATTATAATATAAAATAATTTTCAAACCTATGCATGTAATTATCACTTTAAAAATAATTAGTAAGAATTAAATAAAAATAAAAGCTAAGAAAAAAGGTACATTTTAATTTTTTTTATATTAGAGATATCGATCACATTATCTAATCGGTCAACCGGATGATGCATATACATTCTTGAAAACAATTTCTTTCTTTATTAAAACATAAAAATGTTTCACAAACAAAGGATCTGATATATATACTCTGACCCTTTTACCCTTGTTTTGGAAATGTAATTTAAATTTTGTTTGTTATTGTCATGTTGCAGCGCACATGTAAAAATGTCAGACCTTAAAGTAACCGGTTCATTGTCAAAGATAAGATAAGATTCCGTTATTGATCCAAACAAATAGAAATGTTTTATGATTGCATTGTACAATTTCAGCACATATAAAAAATTTGACACCAGACATTTGTAATAAATTTTTCACTAGCAGCCATTCAGTGAGTTCTCTTAGCCATATCAATATCAGGGATTTATTAGTTCTTATTAAGATTTGTGGCTTAAGCGGGAGCACACTGGTAAATTCATACAGATTAGGGAACAAAAGAATTGTTGTATTTTTCAGTCCTTGCCGTGATGGAAAGAATTCGTACCGAACGGACCAATCCTAAGTATCTGTGATGAAGAGGGTGGGTTGTATCATCCAAAATGTGTTTAATTTTACAATAACATCTTTCTTCAAATAGTTCTTCCAGTGAAAGATGTTTAGTTTGTGTTATGTTCCTAGCTTTCTTGATAAGTTGGTTTATGTGGTGTTTAATATCAGACGTTGAATTCCCACACCAGCAGATAATACTGAAATTGAGCAGGCTTCCAATTGTTGAACTGTAGAATAAGTTTACGCCGAAATTGTACAGTTTTTTGAGGAAGGTGAGTCTTTCTGAATTTCTTATACAGCATTTGGCCGTGCTCCTGCCATGTTAGCTTATTATTAATGGTGACACCTAAGTACTTATATGCATCTACTTTCTCTCCACTTTGATTTTTTATGTCGAGATCTGTAATCTGGTGTTCCTCCCTCTTGAAATCAACAACCTTTCCTTTGTTTTTGAGACATTCAGCGGGAGAAAATTTTCATCGCACCAATTGATATAAGCCTTCTCCTTCAGATAGTAAGCCAATGATGGTGGCATCATCAGCAAATTTTAAGATTGGAACGGTGTCACTTGAGCTTTGAATAACATTGGTATATATTGTATACAGTACAGGGGAGAGAACGCAGCCTAAATGTCATAATGTCCTATGTTTCCAAAAGTGTTCATTAATTGCTACATTTTCATGATGCTGATACAGTTCTATTTATTTTGCATTAAGGAACTTAAGAGTCTCCCAATTTTGCACAGCTTGTCTCCTTTATTTTCAGTATCAGAAACTTTTTGGAAACTCAGTATGGCCATGAATCTGTCCTTAGTCATATTTCATCAAATAAGGATTCCCTGGACCACAGTCTTGTAAAATAAGTACTTTAATAAGTACTGTATTCTTAATAAATCCTCTTAGTTGATAAAACTCTTCAATGAAGTTATACCAATTTTATAAAACAGAAAGTTTCTTTGGTTCATTGTCCTGCACATTGCGTACTAACAAATATATGCAACCCAATTTGCAGTAAATTAGAGTTTGAAAAAGTCTATTTGCTTTTGAAATCTCCTTATATCTCTCTTGTTTAAACATTCATTAGTAAGCAGTATGCTTTTTATGTCTGGTCTAAATGCACAAATCCACTTTGAGTCCCACAGTCATTGTCATCATAATCATACTCATCGACATCTGCCCATCATAGATGCTGTCAAAATATATTTAAATTTAATTAATTTAGCTCAAACACAAAATTTACAATCTAAATAAAAAGACATCAAAATCGAAAACAATCTGCCTCAATTACTTTTAATTCAACTTTTCATTGAAAAGGGAACTCAGCTGATTGTCTACAAAATAATAGCCATGGATACAGCATTGTTTACATTTGACATTGGGCTAACTAAAAAATAATAATATAACAATAATTTTATAAATACAAATTACTTTAAGTTAAAACAAATAAATAATGCATTCTATTTTTTATAACCATTTACGAATTTTATACTACCATGAAGAAAGCTAATAATAGGGCTAAGAAGTAGATATCACAGTAATAGTTGAGTAGAAATGAAAAATCTTAACAAAACTTATTTACTGTTATTATGAAAAGGGTTTGGTAATGTTTGGGGGGGGGGGGGGTACATTTAATTAATGTTAGATGGGACACTTTTCTTTACTGAGACCTTAGCATGCCTCAAATTTGAAATACCCGATACTTTTTTGTTTTTTCTATAAGGGAATATGGGAGGTGGTGATATGAAACCTTTTTGGGTGTTCAGATGGGGAGTGGGTCAAAAATGGTTGTGAAGAACGGCTGTAAGTGGTGGGGGGTGTACAATATCTTAACAATAATTATAATCATTGGTCAAAACTAACAGCCCTCCTTAGCTTAAAGTTTAACCTTATTTGAATAAGTTTGAGAACCACTGTGCTAGTGTGTTAAATGTGAAGTAAATTTTGATGGGTAAAAAGAGTTCAAAATGATACTAATAAGAGGCATAGCAAGGATGTTTGGCACCCGGGGATAAGGTTCATTTTAAAGCGCCCCCTTTTCTTTTTTCAACTCTCAAACCTGTTATTTTTATCAGTAAAATATCAAAGCAAATTTTGGCGCCCCAGGACATCTGTCCCCCCCTCCCCCTCTGATACTAATACACATGCTAAATTTATTAAGCATTCCTTTATCATGAGCTGTAATCATTCTTCAACAGGAATGAATGTTCAAGAGCAATCACAAGATGAATAGTCGAGAGAAACCACACCTCAACAAGACATGTTCTAATGATCTTCCATCTCATAGAAATCAATCCATTAAATGACAACTTTGGACAATAAGGTATGTGAAATTTTACTATGAAATGAATGAGCGTGATAAGTTGGGCCACCTGGGTATAGCAAATAGTAAATGTATAGGAAATGTTCAACATGAATACAGCAAAATATTTGGAAAAAAATACCTTTACCAGCATAACAATCGGTCGACTATACTACCTTAGTGAAAACTTGGGCTTAAACAAAAATAGTAAATATAAAATGAGCAATAGTAATTATTATTTAAGATTTTATTAAATATAATGAAACGAGCAATAGTCATTGTTACCTGTATTTATCAAATTAAAAGATGAATCAAATTTCATAGTCATTATAAAAAAATATAATTATTTAGAGCAGTGGTTCTCAACCTTTCTAATGCCGCGACCCCTTTATAAAGTTCCTTATGTTGTGGCGACCCCCAACCATAAAATTATTTTCATTGTTACTTCATAACTGTTATGATTCGTAATGTAAATGTCTGATATGCAGAATTCATTTTCATTGTTACAAATTGAACATAATTTAAGCATTAATCACAAAAAACAATATATTGTGAAATATTAATTTCTGATTACAAAGAAATGAAATTTTGTCTTGAAGCATGGTGTAGCATGGGTAACAGTCTTAATTTAACAACAGTAAACTACTTTGCTACATTTTGCGACAGTATGCTAAAAGCCAACATCAGTGCCAAGGTTTAGATTGTTTCTTTCTTACCTGATCAGAAATGCTCAGAACAGTCTTTGCACGAGCACAACGAAGATGATCTTCCACAAGTCTACTTCTATCTTTAGGCTTGATTACCAACAAGCTGGAAAACCCTGTTTCACGAAGATATGTTGTTGGAAAGAAAGAGGAAAGCGCAACAGAAAAGGGTATGACTGCAAACACTTGATCCAGAATTTTGTAACTGGCATTGTAGAGAAATCATTTCTTGCTGTATCGCTGTCAATCCAGGAAAATCCTGTACTGAGCAATTTTTGTGGAAATTACCGCGACTCAGGAAAATCTTCAACTTTGACTGTGAATGGACTTCTGGCAAGTGCAAATGGGGTGTGAGGTAGATTTGGAAAGTACGATGAAATTTCGTCTGTAAGCATGTGCAAGTGTTCCTTCACAGAATTTATCATTGTAATTCCTTTGTCTGGTTCAATATCATGAAACAAGATAATATGGGCAACGTATACATTTTATTTTCATCCAATTTTTTTGGCCAAAGCTGAAATTAAAATTTAAATGATCACATCTTTTTAGGGAAATTGTAGGATGTTGCATTTGGTCCTTGCAGTGATAAATTTAACTCATTTAAGATAGCGAAGATGTCAACCAAGTAAGCTATTTTCTGCAATTCACTTTGATCACTAAAAAGAGCTTCGAACTGCGGTCTTGCTTTCTGATTTAAAAAAGTTTTGAGTTCATCACGAAGCTCAAAAACACATTTTAAAACTGTTGCCTTCAACAACCTTCTCACTTCGGTGTGAAATAGCAGAGCATTGTTCGACGCATCAACTCGTTGCACAGTCGAATGTGTAAAGTGCTTGCCTTTACGAAATTGACAGAAGTTATGACACTTTTCGTTACTTCTTTTAACTCTTGTGACAGCGTCTTCATAGCTAATATTTTCCGATTAAATCCATATCGATAGCCTAGCATAGCTGGAGCACCATCTTTGCAAACAACCAAAACCTTTTCCAAGAGATATTATGATCTTTCAGAAATAAATCAACTCTGTCAAATACATCACGTGCAGAAAAGAAACTCATCTTAAATTCACCATCATTAATATACCTCACATAAACTAGAAACTGTGAACAGTTTGCAACGTCTGTAGATTCATCAAGCTGGATACTAAATATTGGAAGTGGAGCACATTTAATTTCCTGGATTACCTGATCAAGAATATCAACAGACATGTCATCTGTTTTTCTACCGACAGTGTCGTTAGTTACGGCAATTGCACTCAGCTTCGAAACAAATTCTTCTCCAATCATAATGAAAATTTCTGACATTTCTAGTTTTTTAGCCGGACCAAATCAATCGGTTTCTAAGACCATTGGCATCGAAAATGTGTGTTTTCCAATGGTCTTAGGCGACCCCCATGAAAGGGGTCGGGACCCACAGGTTGAGAACTGCTGATTTAGGGGATAACCTTTTAATTTTAATATCTGAAAAATTTCATGACAGTCACCATGATCACCGAAGCCTGTTAGTATTATTATCAAACGATGTAACAGTCATTATTTTTATGGTCTTGTCCCCTTCATCCCTGTAACTTTGGCAATCCCTGAACTTCATTCCACTCAGAACTGATGCATTTTATATTTCCATGCTTTGATTCCCAACTGCAGTAGATCTGAGAATGAAAGATTGTGCTCTTTGCGAGGAAAAATGCTTAATCTAACATTTATTAACGTTCATGCTCCCATCAAAGATATGGAAGGTTGGGGAAAAGAATCCTTTTATGAGACACTGGAAAAGATCTACAAAGAGGCACCACGACATGATATTAAAAAGTGAGTGACGACTTCAATGCCAACCATTGGCAAGGTAAAGTCTGCATAAAGAATCCAATGACAATGGGATCCGACTCATAGACTTTGCTAGCAATCCCTAAACTTCATTCCACTCAGAACCGATGCATTTATATTTCCATGCTTTGATTCCCAACTGCAGTAGATCTGAGAATGAAAGATTGTGCTCTTTGCGAGGAAAAATGCTTAATCTAACATTCATGCTCCCATCAAAGATATGGAAGGTTGGGGAAAAGAATCCTTTTATGAGACACTGGAAAAGATCTACAAAGAGGCACCACGACATGATATTAAAAAGTGAGTGACGACTTCAATGCCAACCATTGGCAAGGTAAAGTCTGCATAAAGAATCCAATGACAATGGGATCCGACTCATAGACTTTACTTCAATAAAAGAGATGTCAGTTAGCAGCACCAAGTTTCCACTCAAAAAATTTACATACATAAAGTTACTTGGAACTCACCAGATTGAATTACCCACGTTTTAATCGATCGTTTTAAGGATCAGACTAGACATACTAGATGTAAGAAGCTATCAAGGAGCAGATGCAGACTCTGACCATCTACTTGTAAGGGTTAAATATAAGCAGAGAAGAAGATTTATTCACAATGGCCAAAATCAAAGAGAAAAGTGATTACCAAAAACTTTCCAAAAAATGACGTAACAAGTAGAAGCATCACAGGAGGAAACAGGGAAAATAACATAAATGAACAGTGGGATCGGGTTAAAAAATTGCTGTGAAAACATCAGAAAATCAGAAAAAATAGGAGGATTGCAGCGATCAAACAATAGAGTAGGCTGATTTGATCATGAATGCAGACAGACTGTTGAAGAAAGGAACAAAGCCAGAGGAAAGCCATAAAAATGTGTAGGAAGAAAAAGAGGACATGGGGAAAAGCTAAATGAAAAAGAAGACTTATCGGGAAACATCAGAGCAATGTACATAAAGATAAAAGATGAAAAGAATGGATACCAAGCCAGACCACAAATGTGTCAGAGCCAGAATGGAAATTTTGAGGACATAATAAGTGCAGACAATAGACAAGATGAAGATTATCAACCACCAAATGGAGGACCAGACCTTTTAATAAACTATTCAACTCTAGAAGAAACTTCAGACGTAATTAATTCTATGAAAAACCACAAAGCCCCTGGAGAAGATCTCATCACAGCAGAACTTATAACTAAAATTTGTCAAGAAGAGAAAATTTCAACAGAATGGCAAACAGCACTAATAACCCCACTACACAAGAAAGCTTCCAAACTTCAGTGCACAAACTACAGAGGAATTTCCCTATTAAATGTTACATAAAAAATACTGACAAAAGTAGTTGCCAAAAGGCTACAGCCTTTCACTGAAGAAATACTAAGTGACTTCCAATGTGGATTCAGACAAAACAGATCAACGACTGATTGGATGCCTATTAGAGCAATTTTACAAACATAATATTGCAGTACATCAACTCTTTTGGCATATGACAGCATCAAAACCAGGTTGACATGGCTATTCTCGACTTCTCAAAGGCCTTCGACACTGTTCCACACAGCCTTCCTCTACATAAGCTCCACCACTACAGCATTACCGACAACCTTCACTCCTGGCTCTCAACATTCCTAACACAACGTACCATGTAAGTAGTGGTAGACGGCGTCCGATAAGGGAAAGCTACCGTAGACTCAGGAGTTCCACAAGGGCTCCCTTCTCTTCCTCTGTCACATAAACATCTCAAGTGAGGCTGTTTGCAGTTGGCTGTCTTGTGTACAGATAGATAAACGGTTATGATGACCACAACCACCTCCAAACAGATTTGAAGTGCCTTATGAATTGAGCGGACAATTGGGGCATGAAATTTAATGAAACCAAATGCCACACAATGACCATCTGAAGAAAAAAAAACATCAACCTATATGTACTCACTAAATGAGACAATTCTCCAACAAGCATCAAATAACCTAAAATGGTCACCTCATATAAACAAAATAAAAAAAAAAGCCAACTCCACCCTTGGTTTCATCCGAAGAAATCTGTGCCACAGCAAAACTTCCTGCAAACGAAATGAATATCTCTCACTCGTCCATCTACTACTAGAATATGGTGCGATCATCTGGGACCCACACCTTAAGCAAGACGTGGACAAGATGGAGCGAATTCAACTTACTGGGGTGCGTTTTATCGCTCGAGACTACAAATCCACCACTTCTGGCCTCTTAAAAAGATTTGACCCCGACCCCCCTCATTAAAGACAGACGAGAGGGACTCCGCCTGACATTCTTATATAAAGTGATCATGGGACTGGTGCCGGCCATCTCAGCAGGCACGTACCTCACCCCGCAGAAGCCGGGTAGACTGATCAGAGCAAAACGCTCACTAAACACTGACTTCACCACTGACAATCACACCCGAAACATTAGCAAATGCTTCAAAGTGCCTTAGTGCACAACAGTGCAGTATAAACAATCTTTCTTCCCACGCACAATAATAGCATGGAACCACCTGGACAATGCCACTGTGAACTCTGCCCTGGCATCAGCTAGGAGCTGTTAGAATAGCAACATAATAACCCCAAGCATTGCACAGATGCCAGTACATGGATGCAGCAACGAACACAACCAGAACCAGAAGAGAAAATATCTTTATAAGACTGATACATAAAATAACTGAAAAAGCGTTTGCTTAAAAGGTTCAGGGAGAATATTCAAAGGAATTTCAGATTAGACGAGGCCTAAGCAAGGAGACTCACTGTCATACATGCTATTTAATCTAAAATTGGATAGTTATAAAAGTGGTTCTCAACTTTCCTAATGCTACAACTCTTCAATTCTGTTCCTCATATTGTTGTTGCTACTCATAACTGTAGAGTATGTGTGTTTTCTGATAGTCTTAGGTAACCCCTGGGAAAGAGTCAATCGACTCTCAAATGGGTTGAGAAGCGCACATATTGACATCTGAGGAAAATCCAAGACCCTTAAGTATCTTGCATATGCTGATGACTGTGTCAGCACTGTAAGGGAAAAGTAGGAAAGATATATCAAAAGCCTTAATTGAATTAGAAGACTTTATAAAATGAATTAGATATCGAATTTCTAGTTTAAAAATTAACTGAAATAAAGAATCCAAGTTTACTGTCGTGATAATGCTTCGAGCATAAAATCACTTTAAGCAGGGCTGGAAGTCATGAAGTCATTAAAATTAAAAAAAACACTTTTGAAAAAGTAAATCAGTTCAAATACCTAGGATCTTTATGAAATGAATTACTAACAGAAATAAAAGAAAGAATATCGGCAGGAAATGGGGCATACTTCAGTAGTCAGAAAATTTTCAAAAGTAAAAAGATATAAGCAAGTGAAACTTGGAACCTAACAAAACAGACAGTAAACCTATGGGAGAGAAAAGTTGACCTGATATTACCACTGCTCATGTTAATGAAGTAATCCAAATGTATTTATATTATATCTTTGGTTATTTTAGGAGAGTAAAAAGTTGTGCATGACTGATAAAATTATATGATTGAATTACCATTTTTTTTTTATGCAAAGGGGTCATTGGTGATCCTGTGATTGTAGATATGAGATTAGCTTATTACAAGCTGATGACCAAGGAAGTGAAGTTCAGTTGAACTCATAAACTGTAATTGGTGAGGGATATTATCAGTAAAGTCACTGAAGGAAATTTAAAAGCTCGTGATTTGCCAATTTAAATGAAGTTCTCATTTAATTATTCTAAATTTAGTTACATAATTTAGAATAATTAAATGAGAACTTTATTTAAATTGGCAAATCACGAGCTATTAAATTTCCTTCAGCTAAAAGAACGAATTGGTTTAAATCTATGATAGGCATTTTCAATTATAATATGATACAAATAAAATCAAGCATACGTTTAATCACATTTATTGTTACATCTCTTGTTTTTGTTATGTTGTTAAATACAGCGAAATTAAAATAAATATTGAGCTTTAGTTACATGAGCTCAATCAAAATATTTAATTTAAATTCGCTGTATTTAACAAGATAACAAAAACAAGAGATGTAACGATAAATGTAATTAAACATATGCTTGAATTTATTTGTATCATATTATAATTGAAAATGCCTAACATAGATAAGGAGAGGTAATTTTACTGATAACAAATCTTAGAAATATTTATATTATTTTTCAGATGGCGTTGACAAGAAGTATGAGGGAAGACGTTCGCGCCTAGCAATTCAAGGCAAAGAGTGAAGGAAAGTCAAGATCTCATATTGCTTTAATAAATAGATGGTGCTTATTATTGTACGTGAGGCAAAGAGAAGATATTTACATTGTATCAATAAATAGATGGTGTTTAACTAATTGTATGTGAGAGAAAAATATTGTAATATAAATAAATGTATGTAAAGAGTATGAGAGAAAAAGAAATAAATATTTGAAATAAAAATATTTGAAGTGTTTAAAAATTTATTGAATTTAAAAAAAAGAAAATGAAAACATGAATGCTCTTTATTTTAGGGGGAGAAAAACAAAAATTATCCCCGCGAGACTATGTCCAAAGAGATGAAAACATGAATACTCCTGGTGATATACAGTGAGTTATCTTTACAAAAGAAACTTTGGTAACTTAAGGACTTGGTGAAATCCAAGCTACCTAAAAAATGAAGGCACCTTATTCCACCAAGCCCTCCAATTACACATGTTACAGGCAAAGTGTGAAATCCAGGCATTCTATAAGATCTACTTCAATTTAAATATTTGTTTATAAAAAGTCCAGGCACTAAAGCTATAGATAATACTGCTGGATATCTCAACAGTCAATCTATAATAGAATGCCTGGATTTCATACTTTTCCTGTAAAATACAAATCAATCCATTATTTATGAACCTTTGCTTTTTGTCTAAAACCACCATAATCTTAAGATCTCGCAAAAAAAAATATTTACAATGAATTCACATGGTTGGTGTTTAGTTTTTGTACAAGACATTTGTATGTTAATCACATGAATGACTTTGACATCATAATTCTGCATTGCGCCTGTTATTATTTCATTGCTTTGTCACCAAGTAATTAAACCGTATTTGAGCACAATTGGAGTCTCATCATTTGATGACCAGCAATATAAAATATCACACATCCTTAACTGATTCTAAACAACATATTTACAATGGTAAATGTTCAAAGTCTTAAAGTACGTTCACACTACCGAATAGTTACTAGGATTCTTGCCTTTTAAACAAGATTTGTTGAGCACTGAACAAAAAATGATGGGACTGTTTATGTAACTTGCCAGCAGAAACTAAGTCTTAAAGTACGTTCACACTACCGAATAGTTACTAGGATTCTTGCCTTTTAAACAAGATTTGTTGAGCACTGAACAAAAAATGATGGGACTGTTTATGTAACTTGCCAGCAGAAACTGTACTGGACCAGTGAAATGAAATATGGCAGTCAACATCTGATATAGTATATAGAGAGCAGCTTGTAGTCACAGAAAGTTGAGAATCCATGTAAAAAATCTGCAGTGTAAATGTACCTTTAAAACTACACCATCTAACACCGGGTACATTTGATGACCAACACTGTATACATCCTTTACTAATACTAGACAACATAGATCTACAAAGTCTTATGCCTACAACAGACCTGTTTTACCCTCAAACTCTTAAAATCGCACACATCACAAAATTGTTAAATACCTTATATTTATAGTAAAAAAAATAAACATACAGTCTATATAATGTTTACACCTCAAAATCGTACATAGTATGCCATAATAGTAAGAGTAAACAGGTCTGCTACAAAATCAAATTTCAAATACATGAAAAGTGAGATTCAAATTATAACATTTAAGGAAACAATTATAATTTTCAATAAAATCTTTAGAAAATCATGAAAAAATTTAGATATTGGTTCACAAGTTCATACACACATTTATTTAACATTTTAAAGGGGTTGGCACTTTATTCAGTTACGGTAAGTAAAACGTTCCATACAATAACTATCAACAATAAGAATAATGGTTCATGTTGTTGGCACCGCTGGTGGTCAAATGTTCATGTTGTTGGCACCGCTGGTGATCAAATGTTCATGTTGTTGGCACCGCTGGTGGTCAAATGTTCATGTTGTTGGCACCGCTGGTGGTCAAATGTTCATGTTGTTGGCACCGCTGGTGGTCAAATGTTCATGTTGTTGGCACCGCTGGTGGTCAAATGTTCATGTTGTTGGCACTGCTGGTGATCAAATGTTCATGTTGTTGGCACCGCTGGTGGTCAAATGTTCATGTTGTTGGCACCGCTGGTGGTCAAATGTTCATGTTGTTGGCACTGCTGGTGATCAAATGTTCATGTTGTTGGCACCGCTGGTGGTCAAATGTTCATGTTGTTGGCACCGCTGGTGGTCAAATGTTCATGTTGTTGGCACTGCTGGTGATCAAATGTTCATGTTGTTGGCACCGCTGGTGGTCAAATGTTCATGTTGTTGGCACCGCTGGTGGTCAAATGTTCATGTTGTTGGCACTGCTGGTGATCAAATGTTCATGTTGTTGGCACCGCTGGTGGTCAAATGTTCATGTTGTTGGCACCGCTGGTGGTCAAATGTTCATGTTGTTGGCACTGCTGGTGATCAAATGTTCATGTTGTTGGCACCGCTGGTGGTCAAATGTTCAGGAAGGAAACACTACCTCAGTTGTACCCAATTATGGATGTAGGTATCTCAATTGTACCCAATTGTGGATGCATCTCATTTCTGATGACCAAAATTAAAATTGAGAATAATATCAAAAATATTTTACTATCTATATTTTTTAAGTTTCCAATATATTATGGCATATTTTTGTCATTATTTCTCACTCTTTCAAACTGAGTATCATTTGGGAGCAATAAAAAAAAAAACTTTTAATTTTTAAAACTAACTAAAAACTGGAAATACATTTACTTAATATTCAGTACCTGGGTCAATGAACCATGAAATCAAGAGAAATTGTTTCCTATCAGATAACATCTTGGAGGAAATCATCCAATGTGTTGATAGAAACAAGGAAATCATCCAGTGTGTTGACAGAAACAACCTGTAAATAGAGAAATTATAAACTTGCTTGTCTAGTTTTATATTGTGTATTCTGTATTTTTGAAAGGGTCAGATTATAGGCTAACTAGCCGTAAGCCCATGGCCTCAATAATCTCTTGGGCAACCAAATTTTGAAGCTTTGTTTAATAGATTCCAGGGCTTACTAAACAAAACAAAAACCTTCAAAAATTAATGATAAAGGATTTATTTTACAGTCCGCTTGCTGTCCTCTAGGATACCACATTGAAGCTAAATGTTTATTTTTATTATATATTTTATTTATTGTACTTTCTTTACTGAAGGAGTATTCTTGTCAACACGTTTCGTTTTTTGTTGCACCCTTTTATTCAGATTTTCGCATACTTGGTTTAGCTCATTTCCTTATATTAAATATTTACATTCTGATGTTAATGAAAAAGGCATTTTGACCTATATTTCCATATTTTTTTATATACTAAGTCCTAAGTTTTGTTTATCTTATGTAAATCAAGTCAGATATATTTGAGATGGCAAGGTATAAAGCTAATTCTATGAAATCATTTCTCCATCACAAAAATGGTAAATGTTTCTAAAACTAATAAGTTCAGTGTCTTGCATTTTCCCATGACTACTGTACCTCTCCACGTACCCAAAAACATATTTCTCATCATTACCGGAGCTCTCAATGTACGGTACCGGTACCCAAAACGAATATTTCTCATTATTATTGTACCTCTCAATGTACCCAAAACAATATTTATCATGACTTCTGTACCTCTCAATGTACCTTAAACAATATTTCCCACTTAACTTATTCCCCTATTTTTGTATGGCCTGAATATTTATGTTTGATTTAAAAACTTTAGCAATTTTTTATATATTTTTAATGATTTATGTTATTATTATTTATAATTTTCTATAACTTTTTAATTCTTCGGTGACATTAGTGTTACAAATTTTATATGTTAGTAAGACTGTCAAAAGAAAATCCTTTCAATAGTTTCAACTGCCCTTGAAATTTTTTAAGTGAAGTACTGAACAACAAATTTAATTTAATATTCTCATAAACTTAAGATTTTGATCTCTAGGCCTACTATTTTTTGACAGTAATTGTTGTTATCACTTTAGTATTAAGTCAAGAATCTATTCAACCCAGTCATGCAGACCAGCTTTTTTGAGTGGCAATGTATCAAGTAATTATTCATTTAATGTTATTTCCTAATAACTACAATGAACTTAATGTTAATAAGTTAGAATAGAC
>CAXITT010001046.1:148049-193144 GCA_964033795.1 Lymnaea stagnalis
TTTTTTTTAAATTCCATTTATCCCGGGGGGGGGGGGGGGCAAGTGCCTCCCTTGCCCCTACCTGTGGGCGCCCATGGGTGGGGGTTATGTGGGAAATATTTGTTAAAACTTTAAATCAAATTGTCAATGTCCTGTCTTAAAATTTGTGACAGTTTCTATTTCTTTCTCAATAAATAGCTGGTGATTTACTAAGACTAAGAGGCGAAAAGCGGGAAAGTAATGAAATATATGTCAGTAGCGAAATAAACACCATTGCAAACATATGAATAATAGAGCAATTTGGTTCCATCCAGATACATAAAATCGCTAACACTGCCTCTCATTTTACTCACCACAAACCAGAGTCAACTTAGGTTGCATCTAAATAATTAAGTGCCATCTATCAAACTAGAGCTGACCAACCATAGGCGTCCGCAGGAAAGTTTGTCGAGAAAAAGTCAATCCACTTGCATAGGAAGGGGGCTGTGGAGTATCTAAATCATCTAAATCATTTAGTATCTAAATCATCTTCATTACTAGATTTTTAAAAAAAAAATGATCTATGAAAATGGCTTAAACTAAAAAAGAAAATAGGAAAGAAAAAAAATCTACCCGTCCTAAGAGAAATTAACATAGCAAAAAAAAAACCAACTAAAAAGAATAAAACTATGAATCTATGAAATAACAAGGAGAAAAAAACAATAACAAAAAAAAAAGAATTCTCATACTATTATTGTTATCACACCCGGCTCCGAAGCCATTTAATCTGTACGGAGCCACTCCGGGTGCGAGTAGTCATTTGCGGTTAAAGGTACACGGGTACCTATAGATTGCAGCCAACAATCAAACACGACCGGAAATAAAGAGATGTCACCAGGAATGATCCTATAATGGAGGCGAGACATCAATTGCACGTCGATAAAAATAAATAATCCTTTAAAAATATTTTGTAACAAACGTAATTACTCATGCACACCAAGTTGAGTTAAATACAATTTTGAAGAAAAAAAAGATGGATAACAGAAACAGTTTGGTATAGAACCCAAACCCATCAAAATCACCCCCTCTCGACCTCAAATTAATGTTTTAAAATCAAATGAATCAAGATTTTTTCAAAAGTAGAAAATTTTAGGATAAAAAAAATAAAATGTGGCGTTACAAATTTGTGCCCCCCCCCCCCCCCTGTTATAAAGTGTCACAAATTTTCGACCCCCCCCCCTCCCATCCCTCTGAGCGTGACGTAATTTGGGAACGACCCCTTACAATGCTTGGGATTGACCTATTAGCATTGAACTTGTAATGATCAGCCTGCACACCCCCAAACATGCGCCTGATTGCCCAAGGTCAAGTTCATTGAGTGTAAGACACACTTAAAAGTACGTTTCGTATTTGCATGTTTTAGATTTAAGACACGGTATTGACCTGGTCTTATCTTCTCCCGGCCCCTTGGTCATTATCATAGCAAACATACTAGTATTCTTGTTTACTTCACGATTTATACATGTTGATTTAGTAAGGCCATCTATTACCAGAAGTGTTGTCCTTTAATCAGTTTGGAGACATCCGATGACTTCGAATCGAAAACTTAAGATGAATTTAGTCATCTTTAAATAAGATTTTTGTCTCGTATTTGATCCCGTCTGCTTCCAACCAATGTCAAAGTTCATCCTCTCAAAATGAGTTAGAAAAGGTTAGAACCAATCCATCCTCATCACTAGTGTCTCATCTATATCAAATGTGTTTTTTATCATTTCACCAGTGTTTCACCTGTGCCAATGGTGTTTTTATTACTTTACTGGAATGTTATTTACCTTAACAGCCCCAGTAACGAACGGCCAAGAAAACTAACCATCAAATGGGCGTGCCTGAAATCAACTGATAAAATTGGTCGAAAGATAAGGACAAATAAGATTGGGCAATGATTTATGATTCTGAAAAACTGCACGACAGTGAGACTTTTAGTTTCACCTATGATAATATCGAAAATGTGTTTCAATTACTGTCAGACAATAAGTTCGGCCCATGCAAGAATACCTAATGCCCCCCCCCCCCAAAAAAAATGATTGTAAACCTTCGCCTATCTGTATCAAAAAAATTGCCACAATCACGTTGTTGTGCGATGTCTCTGATATAAAAGAAGAGGTCAATCTAGTGGTGACCGACCAATTTGAAGTCACCGTTTTACAACCAGAAATGCATTTATTATTCTGAAAAACTCCACGACAGTGAGACTTTTAGTTTCACCTATGATAATATCGAAAATGTGTTTCAATTACTGTCAGACAATAAGTTCGGCCCATGCAAGAATACCTAATGCCCCCCCCCCCCCAAAAAAAATGATTGTAAACCTTCGCCTATGTGTATCAAAAAAATTGCCACGATCACGTTGTTGTGCGATGTCTCTGATATAAAAGAAGAGGTCAATCTAGTGGTGACCGAACAATTTGAAGTCACCGTTTTACAACCAGTAATGCTGTGTCTCCATCACCTCAGATGTATCACCCACATCACGATCCTTGCCTTGCTGGTACAGGTTTCACGGGCTGCTGACACATGGATGACCGCATTAGATACATACTTCCAGATTGCGTGTCCGACCGGTCAGACTATCAAACATCTAGAGAGCGTACACGACAACACACACGAGGACCGGGTCTGGAACATTTCTTGTGCCCGCCTACCGAATTGGGTGGACCTCACCGAATGCGAGTGGAGCGGTGAGTTAATCATTTCATTTTCACTGTAGGTGCATTACACACAATTGTAATCCTTAGACTAGTAATTTCATTACACACAATTGTAATCCTTAGACTAGTAATTTTACCCACCATTGATGTGTTTCATTAATCGAATAATTTTTTTTTTCAAATAAATTTTTTTTTTTTTTAAATACCTAAAAACAACTCTTTCCTTAAATTAACATTTTGCATGGAATTTAACTACATATTCTGAAAATGAAGAAATGTGTCAAAGACTGTCTCTCCGTTTGTTCCAGACAGACACACAGCAGGAAATATATATATACACACGGTTGGTGACCTAGAAAGTATTTCAAGTTGAGAACCGTTCCCTGCAGCAAAACGTTTATTTCATATTTTCATTACGGCTCAAAGGTTGCCATGACAATCAATTCACTGTACACCCATCTTATGGTAAATAATAATAACCTTTGACCCTTCACACTCTCCAGGTTACCAGAACAACTACGACGAGACTGTTATATTCCAGTGTCCCGATGACGACGTCATCACAGGGATAGAATCAATTCACGACAATTCGAAAGAAGACAGAATGTGGTCTTTCCAGTGTTGCAATCCACAAGGTAACTCGTGTCGTCACTGTATTATGGAGTTCTAAGTTAAAATGGTCTTTCACACTCCAAATAAAAAAAAGATGTGTAGCTAAACATTTTCAAAGAAAGTTTGGCATAACTTAAGAAAAAAAACTTTAATCTGATAATCTTTTATATATATTGCGCTTCTGGTGTGATTTGTGGACTGCTTCCATATTTTGCTGCTTCCTAATCAGCGAATTCGGTATTGAGAGTATATTAAAAATAATTCTAAATGTTTGAAAGAAAGTGTGCTTCAATAATGAGTTCAATAGCGCGCAAAATATAACTCCCGATAACCACGCTAATTGATTTATTTTTTTTAACGCAACTGCGTTTGGCGCGTAATATTTTCTTCTCAGAAAATGAAATCGTCTTAATTTAAGTAAGGTGTAAAAATATTTGGCTTAAAAGTGGTTGGGACATCAGAATATTTCATATAGTTCATGGGCGTGAATTAAATATTGGGCTTCTTAAATATGCGTTACTTGAGCTCATGTTTTGTCAAGTAACTTTACTAGATGGGAAGCTCACACATTGCTGTCGTCAATGTCTGGCGGGGTACATCTAGTACTTAAATAATAATTGTAAATTGTATTTAACTAAAGGCGCTTCCTGAAATAAAAATCTTGAAATACTATGTAATCGACCAAAACTTGGTTAGACCGCGTTGAGATATTGAATATGTCACTAGAGTAACCCCCAAAACAAATTTCAAATCGCAAGTGTAATCGGAATCGAGATAAAATCTTTGTGTAGAGAAGTAAAAGACGATATACAAGGTAACAGAATCGTCAAATATAATACAACTTTATCTACATGGTTGGTTATTGACTAATAGAAATTGGTTCCATAACATTTTCCTTTGCTACACTTGAGACCCGATTAGTTTCTCTGACTGACCGGTCTGTGCTTTTTGTCTTGTCTCGTGCAGATTATGTGACTCACTCTTGCTTGTACACACCGTTCATGAACACATACGACAACTTGCTGAACTACAGGGTGCCAGTCGACTATGTGCTCAGGGGAGTGGAGAGTATTAATGACGAGAGCCATAGGTAAGTTATCAAAGATGAATGGGCTTTAAAAGTAAATTGCAAGACTTCACCAACACTTTATACACTGGCAAAGAAAAGGGGCGGAGATTGTGCAAGATTTTTCTAAAGTTCTTGGACCAAATGGGACTTGCACACGTGACTGCTCGATCGGAAATTTGGAATGATGAGGATGAAAAAGACAACAAAAAAAAGCACTCTATGTATGCTCCACACAACACTGTAACAGCTAGCCATCCACACAACACTTTAAAAGCTAGCCATCCACACAACACTGTACGAGCTAGCCATCCACACAACACTGTAAGAGCTAGCCATCCACACGACACTTGCAGTGCTACCCATCCACACGACACTGTCAGTCCTACCCATTCATTCAAGTCTTCTCTGTAGGTGCTTCCCATCTAACGTAACTCTTTAGGTGATACTAATTGAAAGTATGTTTGAAAGCGCTACTCTACAACACAGGAGTCCCTTGGGTTGGTGTCACCCGGCTGCGGCACACTCATGGTGTCGCCCCTACTCATGGTGTCACCCCTACTCATGGTATCAATCCTTACTCATGGTGTCACCCCTACTCATGGTGTCACCCCTACTCATGGTGTCACCCCCTACTCATGGTGTCACCCCCTACTCATGGCGTCACCCGGCTGCGGCACACTCTAGGTGTCACTCCTTAATCATGGTGTAACCCCCTACTCATGGTGTCACCCTTACTCATGGTGTCACCCCCTACTCATGGCGTCACCCGGCTGCGGCACACTCTAGGTGTCATCCCTTACTCATGGTGTCACCCCCTACTCATGGTGTCACCCTTACTCATGGTGTCACCCCTTACTCATGGTGTCACCCCCTACTCATGGTGTCACCCCCTACTCATGGTGTCACCCCCTACTCATGCTGTCACCCGGCTGTGGCACACTGTAGGTGTCACCCTTACTCATGGTGACTTCCATACCCCCACGCCGACCTGTAATTTTCCACCAGATCATATGGAATCGATTATATCATTAAAAAAAACAAAAGCAACACAAGCAACCATACGGCCCTGGTCTTCAAAGACGCAAACCTGTCAATCACTTCATCAACATTCTTCACCATCACTTTCAATTGATACAATCGCAAGACCACAAGTCCTGGACTTTATTATTATTAAGATGGTTTTATGTAGCGCAGTACCACACAGCCTAGGGCTAAGTTCACTGCGCTTCACATACAAATTAGCAGTTCAGAAAGGTATATATTTAAATTAGCAATTGGTGAAAACCTTGACCTCACCCACCCAGGCACTATCTACTCCTGTCTAGCCATGGGCATCACCCTGCAGAATCGAGCGTTGTTTTTTCAGTCGGGGGGGGGGGGGGGGGGGGGATAAGAATGAGTCGGAATAGTACAGTTTGAAGAGATGGGTCTTGACGGCAGTTTTGAAAGCTGGGGCGATCGGTATATTGCGGATGTGTAATGGGAGAGAATTCCAAAGTAGATTGCTGATTATTCTTTAAAAGTTTCAATTTTCAAAACTAACTTTACATGGAACCACAGACACACATCTCATGTGAGAAATAATTGTAGAGCTTAGTCAGAGAGTTTAGGAGAGAGTCTACAGGCAGTCGAAATTAGTTAAGAATTTTTAAAACTTGAAATAGTGACCACTCGTCGCCGTTATTTTCTGCTACTTTCAGTTGACGTAATATTTCAATTGAAATTCACTCATAAAAATGAACAGTTTTGTGAAAGGACGTCATTACCAGATTGAATATATACAACGATAGAGAGTATCATTTCTTATGATAAACGAAAGGCAGACGTGGTCAGGCTTTTGAATATTTATGTTTAATGTGAAACAACACAGAATGGATATTTTGACCTTCAAGTTTTATCCTTCATGTTGGTCTGAAGTGAACAGTAACAAATCATGTCCCGTTCAGGGGGTCGCAAGCTTAAGGTGTGCCGCCGATCTCATGGGATAACGCGATAGACACATTTGGCTGGCAACCTGATCTTGTGGTGGCAGTCTGTATTTAGGGTATTCTGGTCTGGTGGCACTCTGGTCTGGTGGCACTCTGGTCTGGTGGCACTCTGGTCTGGTGGCACTCTGGTCTGGTGGCACTCTGGTCTGGTGGCACTCTGGTCTGGTGGCACTCTGGTCTGGTGGCACTCTGGTCTGGTGGCACTCTGGTCTGGTGGCACTCTGGTCTGGTGGCACTCTGGTCTGGTGGCACTCTGGTCTGGTGGCACTCTGGTCTGGTGGCACTCTGGTCTGGTGGTACTCTGGTCTGGTGGCACTTTTCTCTTGTACATATTTTAAGAAACCGACTCGAGCGAGCTTTGCCAAATTAGCAATTATGCATTTGTGTCACTCCCCTGCAAGTATGTAACCCAGTGTGGACTGCACTCTCGCACCCCCACCCCCAGGGACACTACTGCCCAACGCTCAAATCTATGTTGTAGATAATTCCCATCCACACAACTGTTATATAACTGTATAAATGTTGCTTTAATGCGTAGAGATTTTGTTGTAGCTTTGAATGTTAAATACAAATGCACTCATTTATTCCCAGGGACAGAATCTTCAAGTTTGAGATCTGCAAGCTCGCCCCGGCAGATTCTAACACTCACGGTATTGTTGGTTGACGGAAGTGACGTCATTCTTTGCCTAAAAAGTCAACGAGCATGAACTTTTGTGAAAAGAAATGTTAAATGTGGAGTGAATGATTTTTTTTGTTGGTACTATAAACATAAGTGCTGATTCGGGTACTGACCCAGATACCCGGAAATGACGAAAATTAGTTCCCTCGACATGTACCCGGACCAGGCAAAATTTAGAACCGCGTCCGCGTGTTAAAATAAAGAATTACTTGTTCACTTTCTGTAATGTGAGTAATACAGAATCAGTATGTAGTTGATACATTCATTTTGTGCACATCTATGCATGAATTAAATAAGTAATTATAATAAAACTGACTGGCGATTGCTGCGAAACTAAATGTAAGCTAAATGAAACTAAATGCACGCTAAATGAAACTAATTGTAAGCTAAATGAAACTAAATGTAAGCTAAATGAAACTGCAGGATGAAAATAATAACGTACTTGCTTTGAATTTGTTGTAAATATTTGTCTTGGCAGCCAGCATATCTGTCGTTATGACCGTGGCATATCTCTATCTAAAATGAACATCACAATTCACATGCTGACTCATGGCTAATGATGCGGAGTTGACAAAGTTTAAGCGGATCATTAAATTCAATAATAGCTCTGACTCAAACATAAGTAGGGATAACATGTGTATTTAGGGATAACATGTGTATTTAGGGATAACATGTGTATTTAGGGATAACATGTGTATTTAGGGATAACATGTGTATTTAGGGATAACATGTGTATTTAGGGATAACATGTGTATTTAGGGATAGCATGTGTATTTAGGGATAGCATGTGTATTTAGGGATAGCATGTGTATTTAGGGATAGCATGTGTATTTTATAAATCTCAATAAATAAATTAAATTGCAACCTTTTTTTTGAGTTATTCATTTATGTGGCGTAAGCTTGGTGGGGAAAATTTGGTGTAAACTTGGTGGAAATTTGGTGGAAACATTGTGAAACTTCGCTCAGGTCAATACCCCCAACCCACTCCCAGCTCCTCACCATCTCTTAAACCCCCCCCCCCCCCAATATTTTCTTAAATATCTAAATGAGGGACGTCTCTTTAGCCTTTGGAAAGATCAATTACAGCAAACAAACAAAAAAAAAACAATAACAAAAAAAAAACTTGATCGTTTTACTCCCAGCCCCTCACCATCTCTTAAACCCCCCCCCCCCCAATATTTTCTTAAATATCTAAATGAGGGACGTCTCTTTAGCCTTTGGAAAGATCAATTACAGCAAACAAACAAAAAAAAAACAATAACAAAAAAAAAACTTGATCGTTTTTATTATGTGGAAATGAAAGCTATATTTTTTTCCTTCTTGGTTTACAAAGTGGAGACACAAAATATTATGGCTTCTTCCATGTTTTCGAGATAATCGAGACAGACATGAACATTTAGTTGAGACTGGCCTCACAGTCAATGATGGTCGTGGGAATTTGTTTGTATACATGAAGGTTTAGTAACATTAGATGGAATGATACGTAAAATATATATAAGTTAGGCCTGCATATTAAAATAGTGTGACAATGATATGAGTAAAATGGGCCTCATGCATTCAGGAAACAGCAACTAAGTTGCCTGGACTTATCCTTAAGGAAGCCGAAGTCTGAGATTTGTGACTGTTAGCAGATTAGAAATAGTCTAAATGACCAAAATTGCATTGCAGCAGTCAATTACATTGAAACACATTCCCGTTATTCATGTATTGTTCTTGTTGTAAAAAAAAACAACTTTATAGCAACTATGATTGCTGTCACTTAGATTTCTGTCACAATCTGCTAACCAGAGAACATTGAGTGAAGACTGAAGCACAAGATTTCTCCGTGACATCTATAGCAAGGGAAATGTGGTGGTAGAGGAGAGATGCTGGGTGCTGGGTGGCCGAGCGGTCTAAACGGTCTCAAACCAAACAGCTGGTGGTCTGGAGTTCAATCCCCACCAAAAGCAAATCATTCCAAGCACCCCGGGTAGATGGGACTCGCTAGCCTTGGACGGCAACCCATCTAAGAGAAGACAAACTCTGAATTTAAACCAGGAGCCAGAATGATCAACAAATTGATCGTGGGCACCTCAAATATAAGAAGAAGAAGGAGATGTTTGAGGATGGCCGTAAGTGAAGTGTGGTGGGAGAGGAAAGTGGCTGGAGGGTTATGAGGATGTGGTTTGGGTGTAGGGAGTTAAAAAAAAACAACAAATTCTAAATCGAAGACGCCGGCGCAAACTGACTCACCATGGGGGGGGGGGGTTGTTGTTGTTTTGTCTTATGTTGTTTTGCAACAGAAAGCTTTGAATTCAATAAGGATTATCCCAAAAGTTGGTTTCGGGTACGAAAGAATGAGCAGAAAATCAGACAGAGGCTACGGCAAATAAATACAGCTGCAGCTAACGGGTTGGATCAGCAGAAGGTGTTCAACCCACCGCTGATCTCAAATAAATTTGGGTTCCCCGGCAACCCGCTAAATGATGTGCAACCATAACTCATTGGATTGTCAAGGGGTCAGGCTCATAGTCGTCACAGAGTCTATATGTACCAAAGTAACAGTAACCTTTAAAAGTACATTTCAAATTTGCATGTTTCAGTCTTCAGAAACAGTATTGAACTGGTCTTATCTTCTCCCGGCCACTAGCCCATTTGGGAGATCAAGATCTGTTCGTTTTCTTGTTTACCAGCAGACTCCAAGGTCTCCTAATGCGCATTTCGGGGGCCATCCACATGGTACGGGGGGGGGGGGAGGTTGTTGATTCTGGATATTTTTGTTCCACGTGCGTTAGGCCCCGGGGGGGGGGAGAGGGAGGGTTGTCTCGGCAGAAAAAACGTACATTGATTGAATGAAACATTCTACATTAATCATTCTGAAACTCTGAAAGTCCAAAATAGAAAATTTATATCTTGAATTCTGTAAACACATAGCACAATGTTTTGTAACAACTATCGTCATGACGTTGCCATGCATTTTCACAAATGAACTCCCTAGGTATCGCTCCGAGAGTACTCGGTAGTAGAGGTTTTACATCGATAATTAGTCCACCATATGTTCAACGTAGATGTGACGTATATTTTGCTTGATGTCACATTGGCATAAAAGGGGAAATAAAATTACGAAAATTGTGTAATATTTCGCAAGGCCCCTGCGAGAAAGCCACAGCAACCTTTCTCCCCCTCTTCCCCCAACCCGATCTGACCAGAACATGGACGGTTTTTGGCGGCCCTTGTGTTTGTAAAGTTTATGGGATTTTATGGTTCAATTCACTATTAAGGTCTTATCTAAAGACGAATTTGGCACCCGCTTAATTTTGGGCGACTATATTCTGAGAACCACTGGGCTGGCCAAACAGCCGCATGGGTTAAAACACGTGAAACATTTTGTTAACTGTGACGTCATAATAGTAGAACGGTTGTTGGATTTTGATGGCTGTTTTTTTTTTCAGGGGTGGTCGGGTAAAAAACTAATTGAACATACGTATGGGGTTTGAGGGGGGGGGTCATCAAAAAAGTTCACGTGACATGGGGGGGGGGGGATGGCAGAATTTTTTTTAAACATTTTTTGCGTATGTACTACATATATGACCCTTTACTCATGTCCATTTTATTCGTATTTACTGCATATATATTTATGCGTATGTACTACATATATGACCCTTTACTCATGCCCATTTTATGCGTATGTACTACATATATGACCCTTTACTCATGTCCATTTTATGCGTATGTACTACATATATGACCCTTTACTCATGCCCATTTTATGCGTATGTACTACATATATGACCCTTTACTCATGTCCATTTTATGCGTATGTACTACATATATGACCCTTTACTCATGCCCATTTTATGCGTATGTACTACATATATGACCCTTTACTCATGTCCATTTTATGCGTATGTACTACATATATGACCCTTTACTCATGTCCCTTTTATGCGTATGTACTACATATATAAATGGCTAGAAAGACTTTGACATTGTATGCTTGTACTTAGTTTTTGTCGTGTTGCGTTTGTTTTAAATGTGGTAAACTATAGATTTGTGGTTTTTTTTTACTTTGTACCGCGCTTCGAGCCTTTGGGGATGAAGCGTGTTTTTGAAATGAACTTTATTATTTATTATTATTATATATGACCCTTTACTCATGTCCATTTTTTGTCAATTATTTATAAAATTACATCGAAAGTGTATTTAATGAATACCCAGACACATCTTCACAACTCATTCACATGGTGGGAATGGCTAGGAGCGACAATGAGAATGTCAGAGAAACTCGCGGTATTTCATAGATCAAAATGAAGCGATATGGTCTGTGTGGTTGTTTAAGATGACCAAGGCCAATTTCGGCTTAATGAGTAGCCTTGATGTGAACTTTTGTGTGTGTTTAAAGTGAGGGAGAGTTTCCTCAATTCGACAGCCTCACACCCTCGTCCTTTCCTATTGGGTCCAATGGCGAGACTTAGTCGAGACGACTGGAAATAGACCAGGATGCTGTAGATGACAAGGAGTGTTTGTGTGTGTATGTGTGTGTGTGCCTGTGTTTCCCTGTGGCCTTTATGAGTTCTACGTCGCAGGAATTGTGGGAATGTTCCTTGTGTCTTGTGAGGCTCCATTCGCCGGGTTGGATTTAAGAGTTTTCCACCTCTTAGATGGGTTGCCATCCAATGTTATCGAGTCCCATCCACCCGTGGTGCTGGCGATGGTTTTGCTTGTCTAGGTGTTTTCTGCAGCTTGAGCTCCGATCCACTAGCTTGGGATTGACTCAATTTAGACCACTCTGTCACCCTCTACAATACAAGACCACACTACGGTTTACACAAATGGGCATACCATATAACATTTAAAGGGATCATCAAGACTGTTAGACTTTGAACAAAATTAAGATTGTAAGACCTTTAACAAATGATTGTGGGACTTTTAACAAATGATTGTGAGACTTTTAACAAATGATTGTGAGACTTAAAAACGATGCCCAAAAGACTTTGCCTATTGACCAATGCTTTATGATTGTCACACTTTCAGCTCCGCCAATATCATCGCAAAATGTCTTCAAATGATCGTCAGACTTAGAGCTCCGCCTATGCAAGTAAGCCAAAATGTCCACCAATGATCGTCAGCCTTAAAGCTCCGCCAATGCAAGTATCCCAAAATGCCCACCAATGATCGTCAGGCTTAAAGTTCCGCCTATACCAAACGCTCAGAGCGTATCAAATGATTGCCAAGATAACGTTGTTGTTAATGTCCGTAGTATAAAAGAAGAAACAAATCTCGTGGTAACTGAACAACTTGAACTCACCTTTTGACAACTGACAATGCTGTGTTCCACCACCACCTACCTCACCCTCCTCGCCATGCTGGCCACGGCGTCACGGGCCGCTGACACATGGATGACCGCATTCCATACTTATTTCCAGATAGCGTGTCCGTCTGGTCAGACCATCAGACAACTAGAGAGTATCCATGACAACAGACAGGAGGACAGGGTATGGAACATGACCTGTGCCCGCCTACCCAACTGGGCGTACCTTAAAGAATGCGAGTGGAGCGGTGAGTTCATTCGTATAGGCCTATATATATATATATACTTTTGAATAAAAGTTTCCGGGACTGTCACTTTGAACGGGATTAAGGGAGGGGTGGGTGGGGCCAGATATCGAGGGAGCAAATGTTGGGGTATAAGTCTGTTAAGGGAATCAGCGAGTCCTTTTCAGGAATTTTGTCTATTTTTTCATATTTAAAGGAATGCATTTCGGCGCACACATGAATCTAGTTTTTTCATAATTCTACATTTAATCGAAGAGCAATAAAAGAGGAGCTAGGATAAATTTAGATTCCCTTGACCCTGACCTTAACCCTCATCCTAACCCTAACGGATTAAAAGAAAAGTCTTCACATTTAGTTGTACCGAATAGTCATGCATTTTAATATTTAAAAAAAAAGACAACTGTCTAAACAATTTCATTAATGAACGATTCTATTTTTTTTAAATTAGCTACCAAAATATATTCTTTTAATCAGCCCCCTTTCGCGTGGCCCCGGGTACAAGACGCGCGGTGTGGATGCATTTTGTGGATATCGGTGTTAATATCCCATTAACATGCAGTTGTACTTACTGTCACACATTCGAACGGTCGACTGATGCATGGCTTCTCTCCATGCACTTGGAAAGCCTCGCATATAGCGTCTTTCTTCTTAAACATCGACGAGACAGGACGTGCAGTGGAGACACGGGGTTGGTGCAGCGGAGACACGGGGTTGGTGCAGTGGAGACACCGGGTTGGGGCAGTGGAGACACAGGGTTAGTGCTGTGGAGACACGGGTTGGTGCAGTGGAGACACAGGGTTGGTGCAGTGGAGACACAAGGGTTAGTGCAGTGGTGACACAGGGTTGGTGCAGTGGAGACACAGGGTTGGTGCAGTGGAGACACGGGGTTGGTGCAGTGGAGACACAGGGTTGGTGCAGTGGAAACAAGGGGTTGGTGCAGTGGAGACACAAGGTTTGGTTCAGTGGAGACACTGGGTTGGTTGTGTCTTTCGTTAACGTTGAATCAAGTCAACTAAGTAGTGTTCGTTTTTTTTTTGTTTATTTCTTCTTCATAAATTATACCGATGGAAAACATTTTTTCTTAACCAAATAAACGTTCTAAATTTTGTTTCAAATGACCAAAAAAAATATATTCTTTAACAAAGGTTACACTTTTGGAAAAATTGTCTCGCAGTAGCGCTACTCACCCACCGGCCATGTTACAATGTATACCTTATTTTTCATATCAGACAAGCATTTAATAAAGTAAATGTACCTCTACGTTTACATTAGGTAGGAGAGCCTTACGAGTACATATTATTTTAAGCGGATAATTTCCGTATAATTATCGCGAAGCCAGTTTCCTAATTGTTTGGGTTTTGTCATGTTTGGTTGAGGAAGAATGCGTTTATCTGAAAGTTCCGTGAAGAGCAGTGTTTCTCAAACTTCCCAATGCCACGACCCTTTAATACAGTTCCTGATGTTGTGGTGACCCCCAACCATACAATTATTTTCGTGGCTACTTCATAACTGTATAGCATATAAAGTGCTTTCCGAAAGGCGGTCGCGACTGACAGGTTGAAAACCGTTGGTGTAATGGAAGAATTCGTTTAACCGAAAAGTCCGTGTAAAATGTTTTGTATTTACCGGTAGATTTTCTTTGCCAAAACATACATATTTATTATGACTCAACCGTAAGGATGACCACGAACTCGCTTACCGAGCTTTCCCCTTTTTTATCCTCCAACTTGTTAGGTTACCAGAACAGCTACCAGGAGGTTCTTATGTTCCAGTGCCCCAATGACAACATCATCACAGGGATAGAATCCATTCACGACAATTCTAAGCAAGACAGGATGTGGTCATTCCAGTGTTGCAATCCACAAGGTAATTGCCACGCACCGGTATGGCTATACAGATTAAATGTGTGTCATAATTGGCTCGTATAGGAAACAATAGATAACAAAAGACTGATCTAACAGTACAGAATGCAAATAAAAACGATACGAAAGCTAGTGATACTAAAATGTAATTTAATTATATAAAATACATTTGTAGACACATACAAATTTAAGCTCAGGAGCAAAACGTTTATCAACTTACAGCAAGGGGAGATAAATTAAGGTACAATCCTCAAAATAGAATTATTAATTCAGACACAAAATAACAAAAATGTCTATCAAAGTCTCTAAAATTCATCTCTAAGTAAGTCTCGGTAAGACTTAGCCCCAGAAAGTCTATCTACTAAGAAAAATAACAGGCTTTATATAATAATTAAATCTGAACGTTCTAGTACAGAAATTCTAGAAATTGCATTACCTATTCGCATTCTTGACAACAAATCGGAACGCATTCGATCGTAAACAAATGTTCTCCCCAGCTAGACAGGAGCGGGCAACACAGTTACACGCTGACGCCGATTTCAACGTCATTCTACTAGCAGGCAGTTATGGTGGCTAAAAATGACTCTGTGCATTTTAAAAATAAGCCACTCCCTACACTGTACTTGGCTCTATAAATAAATAAATAACAGTAATTTAGTTTGTAATCTTTGGTCTGATGTTAAGTTGTAAGTTAATTTGATGTTTTCCCATGAGATAGGTAACGCGCCCCATACATGGAAGTAAATGGAAGAAAAAAAAAGAAAGAGATTTAAAAATAACCGCCCCTGATCTTGGTTGAAACTTTGGACAATAACTTGAAACATTTGTCTTTTCTATGTGAAATGGGACAATAAATTGAAACATTTGTCTTTTCTATGTGAAATGGGACAATAACTTGAAACATTTGTCTTTTCTATGTGAAATGGGACAATAACTTGAAACATTTGTCTTTTCTATGTGAAGTGGGGCAATAACTTGAAACATTTGTCTTTTCTATGTGAAGTGGGGCAATAACTTGAAACATTTGTCTTTTCTATGTGAAGTGGGGCAATAACTTGAAACATTTGTCTTTTCTATGTGAAGTGGGACAATAACTTGAAACATTTGTCTTTTCTATGTGAAGTGGGGCAATAACTTGAAACATTTGTCTTTTCTATGTGAAGTGGGGCAATAACTTGAAACATTTGTCTTTTCTATGTGAATTGGGGCAATAACTTGAAACATTTGTCTTTTCTATGTGAAGTGGGGCAATAACTTGAAACATTTGTCTTTTCTATGTGAAATGGGGCAATAACTTGAAACATTTGTCTTTTCTATGTGAAGTGGGGAATATGCATGAGATAGATGAAAAAAAAGTTTATCATCATTTTATTTATTATTAAAGTTTCCTCTTGATACAAATCTAGAAAAATTTGTTCTCCAACAAATGTTTCTAGCATAGTAGATCAAGAAACCGCCAGATTAAATACGTCGGTAGGAAACGCTGTGTACTTTATTTCAAATCTCTAGAAAAAAAGAATGTATCGAAATTTTAAATGTACTGTTTGTCATATGGATAAACAAACATTACAATTAAAACCAAAAAAATACAAGTGACGTGTAATAAAATATTGAAATCTTTTTTAAAAATCTTGAATTAAAAAAACTAAAAAAAACTATGGATGTTAATGTTGACTTCTTAGGAAGTCTTATCAATCGGTTTGATTTTTTATTATGTTTTTTTTTTTATTCGGTTATCACTGTCATTTGTCATTAGTTCGTTGACATATATATATATATTAAAATTAAAATAATTTCGTTGCTACGGCTGAGAACCACATCTTTTCTCAAACTTATGTTTCTATGACGCTGATTTCCCACAGACTATGTGACCCACGCATTCGTGTACACGCCATTCATCAACACATACGACAACCTGCTGAACTACAGGGTGCCCATCGACTATGTGCTCAGGGGAGTGGAGAGTGTATATCATCGAGACTTTAAGTGAGTTTGGGTGGGCCTGGGGTCAATGACAAGCATTTGTTTCATTAGAAACATGTCAATCATCTACATACATCAGCTGCCCAGCCACAGAACGCTGTTAGAAAATGATTTAAATCTACATAACTCTGTTCTAAACTGTTAAGAATATAATAATAATAATAAAGATTATTTGAAAAGCGCGCTTCATCCCAAAAGGCTCGAAGTGCGGCACATACCACATTGAAGTACAAAATGCAGCATTACAAAAACTACATACTAGAATACCCAGTCTAAGTCTTTCATACCTGGCAACCATAAACAACACAGGGCAATATACATTTACAAGATAATAGCTAGATAGACAACATAACCCCAGCAGGTGTTTGCAAAATAGATAAGTCTTCAAATCAGTTTTGAAATACTCCAGTGTCTGGCTGTTTCTGAGAGCGACAGGAAGGGTGTTCCAAATTGTTGGGCCAGAAAATGCGAAAGTTGGCTCCTCGTAAGTCTCAAGGCGAACATGTGGTATCGAGAATTTGCCACTATCAGATGAGCGGAGTTGTTTAGTGGGTACATAAGGCGTCAGTAGCGCTTTGAGATAGGACGGTACCAGGTTATGCAAGCATCAGTAGCATAGAGTTGCAATTTTGTACTCAATGCGAGCGTGGACCGGCAGCCAATGCAACTCTCTCAGAAGTGTTTTAGCATGGTCGAATTTGCATTTTTGAAGAACAATGCGAGCCGCATAATTATGTGTTTTTTTAATTTCATCCAGGAGCGTAGCTGGAAGACCCACCATAAGAGCATTGCCATACCAATATCTCTGTTACAAAGTGATACAAAAAATCCATACAAATCTGCTAAAAATTGTTACAAATCCATACAACTCTGCTAGAAAGTGCTTAAAATTTAATATAGAACTCTATCAGAAAGTGCTAAAGATCCAACAACTCTCTTAGAAAAGTCTTAAAATCCTAACAGCTCTGTTAGAAAAGTTCTAAAAGTACATACAGCTCTGTTAGAAAAGTCCTGAAGTACATAGAACTCTGTTTGAAAGTGCTAAAGATCCACTTAACACAGTTTAAAAGTCCTAAAATTACCCGCAAATTTAGTTTACGGGTATTAACCATCCACAAAATGTATAGGTATTAATAGATCAACATCACTTCCAAGGCAGCGGCGTAGGGCAGGGATGCGGGAAAGGGGGGGAGGGGGGGTTGCCTTGAACTGAAGGACAGCACTTTCGGCAACATGCATAAGGTTCTTTTTTTTCGCCCCAATTTCTAGGTACTGCCCATAAAGACAACAATGATACGTTAAGACACTTTGATTTAATGCGCAGAGTTCTAAATCTTTTTTTATAAAAATATTTCGTTAATTTTCAGGGACAGAATCTTCAAGTTTAACATCTGCAAGATCGCCCCAGTAGATTTTAATGATCACGTGATTGTTGGATGACGGAAGTGACGCAACTCATTTTTGACGTTATGGAATACGTGCCTTCGCGCATGAAAAGATTGGGTTTATTATTATTATTATTATTTCTAATGCAATAAACATAATGATTCTTTTAAATCCTGTTTTTAAATTGTATAATTCGTTTTGTAACACCCTTATTTTTGTGCAAGAAATGGCGAGAAGTTCAGATGTGTGAGAGTCATGTACCATCCAATTTCCGTCTGTAAAATCTACACATTATAAACTCTATAGATATTAGAGTATTCGATCCTTGGCTGGATGCAAAAGTTTCACACTTACGAAAGTACCATAGGGCTACCACACCTTGGGAAATTTCCCAAGAGCTTGGGAATTCACGACCCCCCATTGGGATCTGGGGAATAATTTTGAAAATCAGGCAAAACCTTGGGAAATCGTAACAGGTTGAAGATTTTTTGTTTACAGATTTCAAAAAAGGACAAACAATACATGTGATAAAAATTAATGTGAAAATAATGCAAAATAAAAATTGAAGTTAAAATTAAAAGTTGGAATTCTTTTCTGCATAACGAATCGTTTAACATTTTTTAAAACCACTCATAAATAAAAAAATTAAATCTTCTGAAATTCAATATAATATTGTTAAGTATTAAAAAGTTAATAATTAAAGAAATTAATTTTTTTTTTGGTACAACGTTGAAGATTTACAAATTAAATCCACGTGTTGAATGTTGGTCAAATTTACATGTACAACATTGGCGTAGAACAGTCTCAACAATAAATAAACTGATCATAAATCTTAAAATCAAAATAATTTAGACTATTAATATCATAGACTATAGAATTGTATTGTAAATATTGTATTAAATACATTTCTTGAATATTGGTGAGACAAAATTTATGATGCTCCAACAGTAAGCCAACATTGTCACCACAACAGCCATTTATGTTGCAAACATTTTTAAAAAAAATGTTTTCTTAAATAAATTTCCATTGAGTTACTACCCTTTGTGTTTCAGAGGCATTGATTCAATTTATTATTGAATGAATTACATAGAAAAAAACCTGTATTTAAAAAAAAAGTTTACTTATTTTTATTATTTTGGGAAATCTTGGGAAATATTTTGACAAAATCTTGGGAATTTAAAAACCATAGTGGCAGTCCTGCTAGGATTAGCAGTTATCACTGTGCAATGTTTGGATCACTAAATAATGATATGGGAATATGGTGTGGGACGGTCAGATGGTCGTTTACGTCCTAGTTAGTAATGTTTTAGTTACACCTTAAGTTGTTCATTGAGTTGTTCATTGAGTTGTTCATTGAGTTGTTCATTGAGTTGTTCATTGAGTTGTTCATTGAGTTGTTCATTGAGTTGCTCATTGAATTGTTCATTGAGTTGTTCATTGAGCTGTTCATTGAGTTGTTCATTGAGTTGTTCATTGAGCTGTTCATTGAGCTGTTCATTGAGCTGTTCATTGAGCTGTTCATTGAGCTGTTCATTGAGCTGTTAATTGAGTTGTTCATTGAGTTGTTCATTGAGTTGTTCATTGAGTTGTTCATTGAGTTGTTCATTGAGTTGTTCATTGAATTGTTCATTGAGTTGTTCATTGAGTTGTTCGTTGAGTTGTTCTTTGAGTTGTTCGTTGAGTTGTTCGTTGAGTTGTTCATTGAGTTGTTCATTGAGTTGTTCTTTGAGTTGTTCATTGAGTTGTTCGTTGAGTTGTTCGTTGAGTTGTTCTTTGAGTTGTTCGTTGAGTTGTTCATTGAGTTGTTCATTGAGTTGTTCATTGAGTTGTTCATTGAGTTGTTCATTGAGTTGTTCATCAAGTTTTTCATTGCGCAAATACATTAAAAATTAAAAGCTTCATTCCCTTAAGAATTTTAAATGTCATTACAAAAAAGAAAGTCCATGCCTTTGTTGCAAGATGATTTGCTCCTAATTACAAACATTTAATTTCGATAATTTTTTACGAAAACGAACCATAAATCAGTGACGTCTGTTACAGTCAATTACACCCCCCCCACCCTTCCACACAGGCACACACTTTTTTAAAGTTCTCAATCTGTTCTTCAATTTCTAAGAATATTCCTGGTTATGGTCATATAATCCTGGCAGTGTTTTATCGATGACTCACTGCACTAAAGAGGTTGAGAACCACCGGCTTAATTTTAAGAATAGCATATTCAATGAAAGGAACTCAGGTCCTTAAGATATAAACCACGCAACAAACGATAAGAGTAAAGAAACAGTACGTAGTATTAATCCTTAAGGTCAATGCCTCAACTTTATTGACAATGTTGATCAACTCCTTAACTGTAAACTGGAGCAAGGACTTTCTGTTTATAGCACAGTTGCTGCTAGACAGGGTGAACTTGTACAACAACAACAAAAACACGATTTTGTGCAATGGAAACTTACAATTTTGAACTTTGAACTTACATTTTCCCTAGGTGTTCTACTATACCTTTTTTCCCCGCTGTTAACCTAAGATCGAACGGAATCAAGAATAGTGTTTGGAACTAGGACAGTGATTGGAACCTGGGGCAGTGATCGGAACCCAGGACAGTGATTGGAACCCTGGACGGTGAACAGAACCTAGGACAGTGATTAGAACCCTGGACAGTGACTGGATCCTAAGACATTAATCAGAACCTACGACAGTGATTGGAAACTAAGAAAGTGATTGGAACTTAGGGCAGTGATTGGAAACTAAGAAAGTGATTGGAACTTTGGACAGTGATTAGAACCTAGGACAGTGATCAGCACCTACGGCAGTGATTAGAACCTAAAACAGTGATCAGAACCTACGACAGTGATTGGAAACTAAGAAAGTGATTGGAACTTAGGACAGTGATTGGAACCTAGGACAGTGATCAGCACCTACGACAGTGATTGGAACCTAAGACAGTGATCAGAACCTACGACAGTGATTGGAAACTAAGAAAGTGATTGGAACTTAGGACAGTGACTGGAACCTAAGACAGTGATCAGAACCTATAACAGTAATTGGAAACTAAGAAAGTGATTGGAACCTAGGACAGTGATTGGTACCTAGGGCAGTGATCAGAACCTAGGGCAGTGATCAGAACCTAGGGCAGTGATCAGAACCTACAACAGTGATTGGAAACTAAGAAAGTGATTGGAACCTAGGACAGTAATTGGAACCTAGGACAGTGACTGGAACCTAAGACAGTAATAAGAACTTAGGACAGCGATTGGAACCTAAGACAGTGATCAGCACCTAAGACATTGATGGGAACCTAAGACAGTGATTGGAACCTTAGAAAGTGACCTAGGACAGTGATTCGAAACTAGGACAGTGAACTAGGACAGTGATTGGAACCTAGGACAGTGATTCGAAACTAGGATAGTGAACTAGGACAGTGATTGGAACCTAGGACAGTGATTTGGAACCTAGGACAGTGAACTAGGACAGTGATTGGAACCTAGGACAGTGATTGGAACCTAGGACAGTGAACTAGGACAGTGATTGGAACCTAGGACAGTGATTGGAACCTAGAGCAGTGAACTAGGAAAGTGATTGGAACCTAGGACAGTGGTCGCCAATCTTCAGCGCCAGTACGCATGTGGCTCTTTTAAGGAATAGATGCGGCTCTTTTAAAAAAAAAATATTTATAATGCCTGTAACTCCCAATACACCTTCTAAGCAGATATAATTTATAAAATGACTTCTCGCTAAATGATAATTAAAAATATATATATATAAACTATCTTAGCACATTATTTTTTAATGTGTTTATGTTAGTGTATGTGTGTTTGCCTGGAACACTTGCTTCAACATACGGTACTTACACACTAATTGTTTAAAACATATTTTTGCATCAAAATGGAATTTTACATGCCAACAGATATATTTTTAAATATTCTAAGCCAGGGGCGATCAAACATTTCCCACCGTGGGTCGGATAGCGGACACAATGACGAGCGCAGTTCGGATAATCATAATTTACAATAATCGCAAGCCAGAACCAAAGCTATGGGGATATAAGACGAATAACTAAGTTTAGTATTCCATGTTAATCATGGGTGAGTGGCGTACAATGAACAAAAAACAAAGACAACCAGCATATTTATTTACCTAAAGAAAAGTTATCAAATAAGGCGACGCCAGCAAAATGTCACATCAGACCTAATGGACACATATTCGAATCTCACAAACCAAGCAGCAAAAAAGGTTAGCGGGATTTGTGAAACTGACGTTTGGCTTTCAAGGTATCATCAATGGTTGGTTGGGAAATGCTGCATCCAAGCAAGAGAGTTGCTCTCAAATTGTCATCAGACGATCTCGTTCGATGGGTTGACTTCCCAATGCTTCATTTTTTTTTGAAAATGTTTGCTCACAGACAAAAGTTCCAGCACATACGACGTTTGCCCTGAGAGGGAAATGTGGTGGTGTCGATGTGGGAGGTATTTTGTACGGGTGTGCCGGGGACTGGGGTGGGGGGGGGTTCTAAATATTTAAGTCTATAAAATGAACACAGCCACATTTTCGTAATGATAACGGTGATAGTAATCTTGTTGTTTTGTGTGTTTTCATAATTGACTAACTATCAATGTTCCCCTTAAGCTTTCTCACAGACGCCACGCATCAGTTTTGACTATCCGCGAAGCAGTTTTTGAATATCCGCGAAGCAGTTTTTGACTATCCGCGAATCAGTTTTGACTATCCGCGAAGCAAATTTTTATAAAAAATATCTTCGAACAGATACGTTGCACTCTGCAGCCGGAATGATACGGTTTTTACAACATATGCATAGCATATACATCCTTTTTTTTAAAATTTGATTCTAATCTATAGTTTTGTCTTCTACGTTTTACGTAGAATTATTGATTTACATACTTATCGATACTTACCGGATCAAGCTACAAGCTATCCTTGTTCTGAACCTCCATCATTCATTTAAATTGTTGGCGCACACTGCGCTATGAATGTGCGAAAAGTAAATAAAGCGCACATATCTAGTTTATTATAAACTGGCCTATATACCTGGTGTGGCCCGGGATTGAATTAGGACCCCACCCTTGTGTGACCCCCCGAACCCATTGGGACCCCGATCCCATTCTAATACCGATCTCGGCGCAGTCCCGTTTCGGGTGTGATCCCGATTCCGGTGGATCCATTCAAGGTTAGGATCCCGTTTTCTGGTGTGATCCTAATCCCGTTGGGATGAATATTATGATGGGATCCTGACCCCTTTGGGATCCCGCTTCAAAAAATTCTTCAATGATACTGAGAGAACAGTTAACTCCGTAGCAGTATAGAACTAACTAACGTTTCAATAATCCCTTAGATCCCACTATATATCCCCTTGTAACGTATTAGAGATTTCTGGAATATTCTAGATTAAATTTAATAACCTGCTTGAAACATGTGTAAAAACTACTTTTCTACTTATTTTTTGAATACGATAAAAATCCTTAACAAATTAAATAATTATAATCCTTTTTCTTTTAAGTTAATCGAGGGGCCCGGGGGGCCCATTCCATAACTGTACCGATTTAGTTACGCCTGAGATAGGGGGCCCTATAAATAATCAGACGGATAAATAATAGAGTTAAAATTTACAATTTGTCCCATGAAAATCTACATAAAAATGCCATAGATATAGCTTTTTAAAATTATGGAAATTTCTGGAAAATTCTAGAATGGATATTATTAGTTTCAAATCCACCGATATTTCAATATGGACAATGAAGGGTATTGCTACCACGCTAGGTCTACATCCATCAATTCACGTAGAACCTATAGCGTTGTCTAACCCTATTGATATTCATATAGCTTATATAAGGAAAAATGAACTGGGCCCCCGCCACAGAAATATGGATATTATGAGTTCAGTACCCTTCGGTATTTGAATATGGATGATCATGTGTATGTGTGATAAGTTTGGTCAAGATCCATACATTCATGTAGGAGGATTAACATGGCTTAACGAAACAGTACCAGATTCAGCAGTGACATAGGACGAATTTAACCTTTTCCGTGCCGATAGAACAACCGACAGCGGCAAATCTAAGGGAGGAGGATTGGCAATATATATTAACAAAAATTACTGTAGCATCAACAACAGTACAGTGAAACATAGAACTACTCTGCATTACTTTAAGGCCATTTAGAAACATAGAACTACTCTGCATTACTTTAAGGCCATTTTACCTACAAAGGGACTTCACCCAAATCTGTATCCTCCTCACTTACATTCCACCTAATGCTAACAAGGAGCAGGCTGCTGAGAGACTTTTGGATGTAATCCATGATTTCGAAACAAAAAACCCAGACTCCGTTCGTCGTGTTATGGGGGACTTTAATCAACTATCACTGAATAAATCCATGCCAACTTACATCCATTACGTTACTTGCCCCACGCGTCACGACTGAACTCTGGATATGTGTTATGGTAATATAAAAAAAGACCTAAACATGTCGTGCTTTATTTCCACTTGGAGAATCCGATCACACAATGGTCCGCTTAACGCCATGATATAAGCCAGTTTTAAAAACAAAAAAAATTCAATAAAAAACTATTGAACTGTGGTCAGATGAGGCAACAGAAAAACTTCAAACCTGCTTGGAATGTACAGACTGGGACACGTTTACAAACACCTGCCCGGACATTGACGAGCTAACAAATACCGTCAATTCCCAAATTAAGTTATGTGTAGACGAAATTATTCCCCAAAAAACAATCCGAGTATTCAACAATAACAAACCCTGGATTAGCAGAAAAATAAAGGAGGCCATACACACAAGAAGAACATGTTTAAGATGAACGATCAGGACTTCATTAACGCTAAAAAAATATTGAACGAAAAAATATATCAGGGTAAAAAACAATACAAACAAAAAATCGAAAAATTATTCACTACTAAAAATTCAAAGGCTTGTTGGGCAGGACTAAAGCAAATAACAGGATATACTCCGAAGTGAGAATGCTTATGTGTTGAGGATGTGAGGAGTTTTGTTAACGACTTAAATGACTTTTATTGTCGTTTTGACAGCCTGGACTTTGGAAGAGTGCACAATGAGATGATGAATTCATTTCAAGATGGCAGTAGTACACAGGATGGTACTTTATTGTACACCGAACAGGGAGTGATGTCATTATTTAACCAAGTGGACGCAGCCAAAGCCTCGGCACCAGACAAATTAAATTGTGTTCAGAGCAGCTCTCCTACAATTTTTGTTACATAATTAATACACCTTATGTAATTCACACAATACCAGCAATTTGGAAAACTTCATAAATCACACCAATTCCAAAGAAAATTAAGGTAACGTGCAACAACGACTTACGACCTGTTGCACTTACCTCTATTGTCATGAACTGTTTTGAGATAATAATTCTGAAAGAAATTTTGAATGAAGTACAGCAAAAACTTGACCCCCACCAATTTGCTTACAAACCTGCCAGAAGTACGGAGGACGCAATCTTACTATTGTTGGAGAGACTTTACCATAACCTAGACAGTCCTAAAACATATGCCAGAGTGCTTTTCTTAACGTCTCATCAGCATTTAACACTATCCAACCACACCTTATGATAAAGAAACTCTCCTCGTTAGGTGTCAATTTAAATATTCAGGCTTGGATACTGAACTTTTTAACAAATCGACCACAATATGTCAAAGTAAATAACAAAGTATATCTAACCAGAGAAATAAGCATCGCGGCATCACAAGGCTGCGTTTTCTCTCCTGTACTTTATACAATAAATACAAATGAAATTAAAAGCTCAGGCGACACAGTTCAAATTTTAAAATTTGCTGATGATACCACCATTGTTGGCTTAATATCTGAAGGAAAAGGCCTATACCGCAACTTAGTAACAAGCTTTATCAATTGGTGCGATGAAAATTTTCTCCAGCTGAATGTCTCAAAAGCAAAAGAAATGGTTGTTGATTTCAGGAGGGGGAAACACCTGATTACAGATCTCAACATAAAAAAATCAAAATGTGCAGAAAGTGGAGGCATACAAGTACTTAGGTGTCACCATTAATAATAAGTTAACATGGCATGAGCACGGCCAAATCCTGTATAAGAAATTCAACCAAAGATTGTTCTACCTCAAAAAACTGTATAATTTCGGCGTAAACAAGCAAGTCGTTAACTTATTCTACAATGCAGCTATTTCAGTATTACCTGCTGGTGTGGGAATTCAACGTCTGATATTAAACACCGGCCCCAGAGAAATGGATAGTATGAGTTCAGAACCCTTCGGTATTTGAATATGGATAATAAAGTATATGTGTATGAATTTTGGTCAAGATCCATCTACTCATGTAGGAGTATTTGTTGTTAATTTTATTTATATAGCTCATGTAAGGAAAAAAAACTAATTCGGGGCCCCCGGCCCCAAACGGAATTTTATAAAAAAGTGCATAGCCCCTTAAGAGTTCCTTCTGGATGATGGATATATCAATCCATGTAAAAGCCTTTGTGGAACAAACCCGCAAACTTTTACTTTATATATATATATATATATATATATATATATATATGATTAAGTAGGTAATTATTTTTAATCATGTGTGAACCGTTATGTCTAAACGTCATCTAAGCGAACCATTGGCATCATCGCTTCCTAAGAAAAAGTGTGGATCAAATTTTACAACAGAAGGGCTCAATGAATCTGAGCATGCAGCACGACCAGATTTGTTATCAGAGCAGACTGTCAAGCTGGGTGATAATTTTTTTTAAATAGTGAAATTGATGATGATTGTCATCTGTGAAATGTGCTTCAAAGCTAATGCAGGTGGTGACTTGTCCACAGGGAAAAGATGTGAGAATTGAAAGCTGGATTAACCTAAATGACATATCAAAGCAAAAATACACACAGATGCTGTACGGAGACTTCGTTCTATACAGTCAGGAGTTGTAATGCGAATGCTTACAGAAAGTGTCGCTGATCGAGGCATGAGACAAGGAGCAGCACAACGTAAAAGTGCTAAAGTAGACCATGTTAAAATTTTGATTGACAACGTCTTCCTGCCTATCATCATGAATATATCCATGAATGCAGTTCAATACATACACATACATATGGCTCAGTATGCCTCAGTCCCTGATAGCTGGCGTGGTAAGAATTATGCTTTGCTCTTATAAACAACGTTTCGGCCATATCCCGGTAATGTTTACAAGACAGTGTTTGTTGGAATTGTGTCTCTCTCGACATGTGACGGTAAATCTGTGGTATCAGTAAAAACAGATTTTTGTCAAGAGAATTCATTGGACACGCAGGAAATGGTAATGTTCACCTCTGGTGGTCCAGCCGTTATGCAGGCAAGAACAATGCAGTTGCAGCAATTCTTCGTCGACGTAATCCACATCTACTGGAACAACATTGCATTGCGCCTAGTGAAGATTTAGGCATCGATGGTGCTTGCAAACATACACGTTTAACGGCAGACATTGAAACATTCCTTAGGACAGTGACAACATTGCATTGCGCCTAGTGAAGATTTAGGCATTGATGGTGCTTGCAAACATACACGTTTAATGGCAGACATTGAAACATTCCTTAGGACAGTGACAACATTGCATTGCGCCTAGTGAAGATTTAGGCATTGATGGTGCTTGCAAACATACACGTTTAATGGCAGACATTGAAACATTCCTTAGGACAGTGACAACATTGCATTGCGCATAGTGAAGATTTAGGCATCGATGGTGCTTGCAAACATACACGTTTAATGGCAGACATTGAAACATTCCTTAGGACAGTGACAACATTGCATTGCGCCTAGTGAAGATTTAGGCATTGATGGTGCTTGCAAACATACACGTTTAATGGCAGACATTGAAACATTCCTTAGGACAGTGACAACATTGCATTGCGCATAGTGAAGATTTAGGCATCGATGGTGCTTGCAAACATACACGTTTAATGGCAGACATTGAAACATTCCTTAGGACAGTGACAACATTGCATTGCGCCTAGTGAAGATTTAGGCATTGATGGTGCTTGCAAACATACACGTTTAATGGCAGACATTGAAACATTCCTTAGGACAGTGACAACATTGCATTGCGCATAGTGAAGATTTAGGCATTGATGGTGCTTGCAAACATACACGTTTAACGGCAGACATTGAAACATTCCTTAGGACAGTGACAACATTGCATTGCGCATAGTGAAGATTTAGGCATCGATGGTGCTTGCAAACATACACGTTTAATGGCAGACATTGAAACATTCCTTAGGACAGTGACAACATTGCATTGCGCCTAGTGAAGATTTAGGCATTGATGGTGCTTGCAAACATACACGTTTAACGGCAGACATTGAAACATTCCTTAGGACAGTGACAACATTGCATTGCGCCTAGTGAAGATTGAGGCATCGATGGTGCTTGCAAACATACACGTTTAACGGCAGACATTGAAACATTCCTTAGGACAGTGACAACATTGCATTGCGCCTAGTGAAGATTGAGGCATCGATGGTGCTTGCAAACATACACGTTTAACGGCAGACATTGAAACATTCCTTAGGACAGTGACAACATTGCATTGCACATAGTGAAGATTTAGGCATCGATGGTGGTTGCAAACATATACGTTTAATGGCAGACATTGAAACATTCCTTAGGACAGTGACAACATTGCATTGCACATAGTGAAGATTTAGGCATCGATGGTGCTTGCAAACATACACGTTTAATGGCAGACATTGAAACATTCCTTAGGACAGTGACAACATTGTTCAGTAGGTCGACTGTACGGAAAGCCCAGTTTACCGCACTAGCTAAGGTGTTTGAATGTGATACCGTAGCCTTTAGACCATTGAATGAAATCAGATGGCTTTCGCGACACTTTGTTTGATGAGCATTGCTGAGAAACATACAAGGGTTGACTGAATACGGTGACGAGCAGGTGGGCCTGTAAAATTATCAAGTTGATAAGTAATGTTTGGAAAAAAAAATAAGGGATCCGCAGTTTCAAACTGCACTGATTCTCTTTGCTGAATTTGTTGGTGAACTTGCTGAATTATGCAAGCTGCTACAAGGAAAAAAATCTTACGTCCATCGAGGGATACGAGTTTAAAAAGCAAGGATCGCTAAGCTCCGTGCCCAGCACCTTGGTGAAAATGTGCACTGGTTCCAAAAGGTTTCTAAATTGCTTGCAAATGACGAGGACATAAACATAAGTTCCATGCTAAAATCGTTGAATGTTTATGTTTGCACGTGGGCTCAAGTGAGTTGATGCAATCGCGAATCTTTGAGATATCAGCGTTAGTTGACACTTCCGATTTTAACTTTGGCCGAGAAGAACTTGCATCACTGGTTTCTAGATATGCGGCATTCCTGGAAAACTATGATGACATTCTGCCGAAAGTTAAGGCTCAGTATTGTAAATAAAATTTGTACTTGCAGGAAAAAAAAAATGAAATGTGGGTTGATGCAGAGTTTCGAAGAGATGGTTCGATTTGTAATAAATCAAGAGTGATTCGGCGACATTGACATTCTGTTGGATATGTTTGCTATATTTCTTGCATCAAACGTGGATTCAGCCAAATGAATAATATAAAAAAAAATATCTAGAAATAGGCTAAAAGAGTTACATTTAGACAATGAGGATTAAATCTTATCAGAAAAATGGACATCAGATCAACCTTGACGATGGGTTTAAAAGATGGATACCGTTGCCAGACAGACGCCAGAGTACCTCCAGAAATGAGTCAATCAAATGACTTGCGGTCATTGGTAGTGGGTGTGGTGGAATGACCCAATGACGAGATAAATAATAGAAGTAAAAATAGTTTCGATTGAACTATCGGGACATTTCTGATTATAATGATATAATCATAGCACCTTTATTTAATTATATAAAAGTTTTTTCCACTTACGTTCATTTATTTAATTTCCGTGTGCGTGAGTGTGTGTGTGTTTTTTTTTTGTTTTTTTTTTGCTGTAAAATTTTGCACACAAAACATTGATGCTGTAAAACTTTGCACACAACTGTATGATTTTTCGCACGAACCAGCAAACCTTAGAGGGAACATTGCTCACTAGATACGGCAAATGTAAAATTAGCATAGTCGTCTCAGTGACAATTTTAGTAAATCTTATATATAAAAGTTTTTTCCACTTACGTTCATTTATTTAATTTCCGTGTGCGTGAGTGTGTGTGTGTTTTTTTTTTTGTTTTTTTTTTGCTGTAAAATTTTGCACACAAAACATTGATGCTGTAAAACTTTGCACACAACTGTATGATTTTGCGCACGAACCAGCAAACCTTAGAGGGAACATTGCTCACTAGATACGGCAAATGTAAAATTAGCATAGTCGTCTCAGTGACAATTTTAGTCAATCTTCGTTTTTGCTTTCTTCGTTGCCTTATAACGTAATTTTAAGACATAATTATTTCATACGTATGTTTCAGACATTTCCTTTCACCCATTCACAGTCTGTGGTATTTATCAGACTATAATATATCAGCCGGAATAGACTTAATTGATACTGATTCTAATTTTTTTTTAAACCAGCTTTTCCTAAAACAACAAATCTCTAGTTACTTGTTTGTTTTTTTTAAATTATGATGTTAAAATTCTTATGTAAATACATCTTGTTTTATGCTGATCTCACTTCGAGTTTAAAGGACGTTAAATTTCACCAGTAAACTTATTTTTTTACCAGTGACAGACTGTGATAATGTGATATGTACGTCCACTAAATATAAATTAATATCTGTGGAAAATACACGTCTGCGAAACAAAGTGACCACAGATTGCAATATAAACGTAGGGCATCTCCTTTTAGGAGTTAACTTTTTTGAAGCCAGCTTAACTTAATTCCACTGGGGACTGCGATGTGATTAGTAATTGTATTCATTATATATATTCTACATTTATTTATTGATACTGTATTGTACGATTTTGAGACGAAATTGTACGATTTTAAAATGGCGAGGGTAAACAGGTCTGCAAGAAAATCTAGATACAATAAGTTAACATTTTAAATGGCAAATTTAAGGTGCATAGCAGCCAGACGCTCTCCCTGCTTTTGAAGATCTCCTAGTATTCTAAACATAATATTGAATTTTAAATTGTATCACAACGTCTCGTGTTCCATTTTTTCCCGTACGTTTTTCAAAGCACATTCAAGTACTGTCGGCGGGCCGGTTAAAGGGACGTTGACGGCCGAAATATTTAAAGTTGAATCTATCATCACATTTTTAAAAAAAAATTCTTTGCGTAAGCCTGGATAGTTAATTGTGTTTTCTTAACGCCATATAGTAAATTGTGAAAGTGAGAGGGGACACTTGAGTAGTGGGGTGGGGGATATGACAAAAGTATATGGAATGTAGGGGGTACGAGATTGAGTTGGAAGGGGGGGGTAAAAATCTGGGGTTTCGGAGCGAGAAGAGTGTTTGCAGTGGCAAGAGATAGTCACTCCCAGGGTGGGACAAGCATCTTGCCACTCCAATCCACGAGAAAAAAAACCCCACTGCCGTTTTCCGAAAATGCCACCCCCCCCCCTTTTCATTATAAAGAAGTGAGGGGCCGCCCAGGGCGGATTATCCAGATGGGTTCATCACAGAGCCTAAAATGAACAACTGTAACACACACGATTAAAAGTACTTGTCTTATTCGCATGTTTACGTTTTCAAGCACAGAAATGACCTTGTCATCTTATCTTCTCCAGGCCACTAGTCCATTCAGATGCCAAAACTGCAATTTTCTTGTTGGTTCGCTCACTCCACGACCTCTACATGCGTATTAACGCATGGCCTTTTCTTGCCAGAGGAGTAGTCTTTAATTTGTTATACAAAATATCGAATGACTTTGAAGCGAAATATTAGGATACCATTAGCCTTTTTTTCCATTAATTGTATGTATTTTTGTGTTTCTTGTAGTTCTCACGTCCGATCCCCAAGATCTTCAAACGGCGTACGCCCAATTGATTCGACGGATGCAGGTAGAAATACACTCGCATGATCTACACAGAGGGTCTAACGCGATGGTGATGGCTTGGTGAGGCCATGGCTGGAGTGACATAGGGAGGGCAGTTTGCCTCTCATTACAATGGAGTGTGACTCAACTGCGACACTAAAAACACTGGATGAAGATGACTTTACAAAGAATGTATCGTTGGCCTTTGCTTGCGTGATTTATTAGTTTACTTACGTCGTTAAGGTCCAAGTAGGTCACTGAGAATGACCTGTTAGACCCTTTACAAAATGTCTTGATTGTGAGACTTTACAAAATGTCTTGATTGCGAGACTTTACAAAATGTTTTGATTGTGAGACTTTACAAACATTCCAGTGTGAGACTTAACCGTGAGGCACGAAAATCTTTGTCAAAATACCAATTCTAGTTGATTGTGAGACATAATTTCCGCTTATGCTAGTATCCCAAACTGTTCGCTAATGTTGGTCTATCTTTCAGTTCCGCCTATGTCAGTATTCCAATGTGTCCATCATGTTGGTCATCTTTCAGTTCCACCTATGTCAGTATTCCAATGTGTCCATCATGTTGGTCATCTTTCAGTTCCACCTATGTCAGTATTCCAATGTGTCCATCATGTTGGTTATCTTTCAGTTCCACCTATGTCAGTATTCCAATGTGTCCATCATGTTGGTCATCTTTCAGTTCCACCTATGTCAGTATTCCAATGTGTCCATCATGTTGGTCATCTTTCAGTTCCACCTATGTCAGTATTCCAATGTGTCCATCATGTTGGTCAGACTTTCAGTTCCGCCTGTGCCAGAATCCCAAAATGTCCGCCAATATTAGTCAGACTTTTAGTTCCGCCTATGCCAGTATCCCCCTATGTCCACCAATTGTTGATCAGACTTTCCGTTGCGCCTATGCCCATGGCGTAGAGTGTATCAAGACGAGTTCCAAGATAACGTCGCTATTGTTGTCAGCAGTATAAAACATGAAATTAATTTAGGATTACCTGAACAACTTGAAATCACCGCTTACAATTACTAGCTATGCTGTGCTCCATCGCCACCCACCTCGCCCTCATTCTCACCCTGCTGGTCACCGTGGTGCGGCCTGCTGACTCTTGGATGACCACGTATCAATCTAATTTCCAACTCGCTTGTCCGGCTGGTCAAACCGTCAGGCGTCTGGAGAGTTTCTTTGGCGTCGGTCAGTACGACAGGGTGTGGAACATGTCTTGCAGCATCCTACCAAATTGGGTGGACCTCTCCTCGTGTGAGTGGAGCGGTAAGTTGATACCCATTGTTTAACTTTACGTGTGCGATGAAAACTTATTATTTTCATATGAGACGGGACAAATTAAGTCAGGCAGCAGTTCGGTTTATGAAAGTATGAGTACTCTGCTCTTTGTTTTAAAAGCACACACAAATTGATGACATCATTGTCCTAATATTTTTTTTTCCATTCTGGCTATTTTGCACTGGTGAATCAAAATGTGAACAATGGCAAAAGTGCGATTACTTTTATCAATTGATTTGGAATTTTCTGAGTTCCTTTTAATTTCATTTTCCGCGGATATTATAATTAAAATTGTAGAAATAAATTTTAATGAAACTTTTAGTTGGGTTTTAATTATTTTCATTTTTAAAAAAAATAATTGTCAAGCTTTTTCTGTATTTGTACGGGTTTCCACCAGTACGTGCAAACGTGTTTTACGTCAGCCAAATTGCTAGTGCTCATCATTTTCCTTTATTTCCAATTGCTTCGTTCAGTTGCACTTGTGTTTTTGCACGACATGATCGTCATTGTTTTTGTCTGCTGTCGTGGCAACACTATGGAAGCCATGTCCCCAAAAAATAATTTTAAAATAACTTTTAAAAAGTGCACAAACACGGTGAATAAGGGGGGGGGGGGGGGGGTCGGATAGCGTCAATGAACCGAAATGTTCAGTCAATGAACCGAAATGTTCAGTCAATGAACCGAAATATTCAGTCAATGAACCGAAATGTTCAGCCAATGAACCGAAATGTTCAGCCGATGAACCGAAATGTTCAGTCAATAAACCGAAATGTTCAGTCAATGAACCGAAATATTCAGTCAATAAACCGAAATATTCAGTCAATGAACCGAAATGTTCAGTCAATAAACCGAAATGTTCAGTCAATAAACCGAAATGTTCAGTCAATGAACCGAAATGTTCAGTCAATGAACCGAAATGTTCAGTCAATAAACCGAAATTTTCAGTCAATGAACCGAAATGTTCAGTCAATAAACCGAAATATTCTGTCAATGAACCGAAATGTTCAGTCAATAAACCGAAATGTTCAGTCAATAAACCGAAATGTTCAGTCAATGAACCGAAATGTTCAGCCAATGAACCGAAATGTTCAGTCAATAAACCGAAATGTTCAGTCAATGAACCGAAATGTTCAGTCAATAAACCGAAATGTTCAGTCAATGAACCGAAATGTTCAGTCAATGAACCGAAATATTCAGTCAATGAACCGAAATGTTCAGTCAATGAACGGAAATGTTCAGTCAATAAACCGAAATGTTCAGTCAATGAACCGAAATGTTCAGTCAATGAACCGAAATGTTCAGTCAATGAACCGAAATATTCAGTCAATGAACCGAAATTTTCAGTCAATAAACCGAAATATTCAGTCAATAAACCGAAATATTCAGTCAATGAACCGAAATGTTCAGTCAATGAACCGAAATATTCAGTCAATGAACCGAAATTTTCAGTCAATAAACCGAAATATTCAGTCAATAAACCGAAATATTCAGTCAATGAACCGAAATGTTCAGTCAATGAACCGAAATATTCAGTCAATAAACCGAAATGTTCAGTCAATGAACCGAAATGTTCAGTCAATAAACCGAAATATTCAGTCAATGAACCGAAATGTTCAGTCAATGAACCGAAATATTCAGTCAATGAACCGAAATTTTCAGTCAATAAACCGAAATATTCAGTCAATAAACCGAAATATTCAGTCAATGAACCGAAATGTTCAGTCAATGAACCGAAATATTCAGTCAATGAACCGAAATGTTCAGTCAATAAACCGAAATGTTCAGTCGATGAACCGAAATTTTCAGTACAGTGAAGTTTTCAGGTCTATGATTTATTAGGACTCTGGCCCTGTATCGATTCGCTGGGCACCAAGGCTAACGGTGACAATAGTGATGAGCTTTGACGCTTAATACTTGACAACTTTGTTTTTTTCCAGGTGCTCAGAACAACTACAACGAGGTTCTTATATTCCAGTGCCCTAGTGACTACATAGTCACAGGGATAGCATCCACTTATGACAGATCCAAGCTAGACAGGATATGGTCATTCCAGTGTTGCAATCCACAAGGTAATTGATTCGGTCCGTTGTTCTAAATTGAAATTTAATTGTTTTTCCCTTGAGATATGTAACGCACTCCAAAAATGGAGAAACAAAAAAAAAAGAGCGAATTTTTCGTGGTTAAGCCTTAGTAAGATCACTTCCTAGTTGTGTCTTTTCTCTGGGAACATTCTTGGGACAAAACTAGAATAATGATCTAATATTGTTTTTTTTTTTTAATTAAAGTTAATTCCTCACATAAAATCTAGAAAACAATTGAATTACATTTTTTCTAGAATGATAATTCGAGAAAATGCTTTTATTTAAACGAAACATGTGTTGTTGTTTTTTTATTATGCCGGTTCCAACAAATTGAGAACCAAATATTTGTTTTCGGACATACGGTTGTTAATGTTATTGTTTCATACAGATTATGTGACACACGAGTGTATGTACACGTCATTCATCAACACTTATGGTGACGTAATGAACTACAGGGTGCCCAACGACCACGTGCTCAGGGGAGTGGAGAGTATCTATGACCAGAACCGTAGGTACGTTATGGTTGACATAGGTCAGCGGTGGGTGTTTGTTTAACTGAATGACCCGTGTGGCACAGCAGGTGACACCCTCGCCCTAGACACGTGCAAAGAGCAGCTTCGGGGAGTGAGAAGGATTTTCAACATGCCTTAAATGGTTGATGAAACGGGATGATAATGATGACGAATAAGAAGTACAAAAGAAATCAACCGTTGTAGGCTAAGAACATATAAGTACGCGTAGCATCTCGCTTGAACTCTGTAATTGCTGCCCATCAACGTAACTCTTTGGTGCTGCCCATCCACACAACTCTATAAGTGCTACCCATCCACACACCTGTAAAGGTGCTACCCATCGACACAACTCTATGGGTGCTACTCATCGACACAACTGTATATCTTCTACCCATCCACACAACTCTATAGGTGCTAACCATCCACAAAACTATGTAGTTGCTAACCCATTAACCCAACTATGTAGGTGCTACCCATCCATTCAACTGAGTAGCCGCTACGCTTCTACGCTTCTACGCAACTCTTTATTTTTTTGTTTAAAATTTCTACCACCCCCCCCCCACACACACAACCTTTGAAAAGTGTCACTCATCCACACACCTCTCAAACTGCTGACCATCCATACAAGTAGTTGCTAACCCATTAACCCACCCATTTAGGTGCTACCCCTCCATTCAACTTAGTAGCCGCTACGCTTCTACGCTTCTACGCAACTCTTTATTTTTTTGTTTAAAATTTCTACCCCCCCCCCCCCACACACACAACCTTTGAAAAGTGTCACTCATCCACACAGCTCTGAAAGTGCTGACCATCGATACAACACAGCTTTAGAAAAGTTTGTTTAAAGTGTAGAGTTTTGTTAAATCTTTCAATGTTAACTACAAATGCTTCTCTTTCTGTTCCCAGGGACCGCCTCTACAAATTTGACATCTGCAAGCTGGCCCCGGTAGACTTTAACAATCACGTGATTGTTGGTTGACGGAAGTGACGACACACATTGCTTTAAAAGTCATGGAGCACGCACTGCCGTGTATGATGTACCGCCATGTATGATGTACTGTCGTGTATTATGTAATGAATGAATTGGAGATGTGCATTAAATGATATATTTTTCTATAAAACATCACGATCGTTCGTTTCTATCAAATAATAAGGAAGGGTATCGAAATTAAAGTGCAGTACGGTTCAAAGAATTCACGTTAGCATCATTTGATATCAGAGCTTTTGAAGGTCATCTTGAAGCTAATTTTGGTCAGCAGGAAATTTGATGAACGCTTCCGGAGATATAATAGGACAGCAGCTAGCATTGAACAACCTGAAAGACTTGGTAAAAATGAAAGAGGAATTGTGTAAATAGATGTCATAAGCTATTCAGTTAAGTGACAGTTGCTGCCATCCTGTGTACTAAGCTGTTTTGTATGGGGGGGGGGGATTGCTCTTACTCAAATATAATAAAGACTGGCTGAGGCGCTGCCTTCGGTGACATTCATTCTGACGGGGCGTCATAACCTTAACATTTGACGCCATGCGAACCTTTGAGAGTAATCTGGGAAAATCGACACCAAAGACCATAATGATCTCTTTTGTGAAAGCAGCAGACACATGCCCTTAAAAAACACAACATATTAAAATGATAAAATATAAAAAAATGTCTCTAAATAGTGTTCCAAGTGATTTTTTTAAAAATTAAAATAAGTCGTTCTTTCATAGACGAATTTAAACGCTCTAAAAAATAAAAAAAATAATTTTCGTATATTTCATTACACAAAGAAAGTCTGTGCAGAAGGGTAGAAAGGCACTATAGGAAGCCATAACAGTCGAATTAAAGTTAGACTTAAATTTTAAGAAAATTATTTTCGACTTTTTAGTTCGTTTCAACACGTTTGTGACAGAAAGTCTTTTTTTTTTTTAAAATTAAAAGTGCCTTTTTCTTTCTTTTTCTACTTTTTAGTATGTAACTTCTCCCCAAAAGGAGAACGAGTTTGAACAACGAATGCTTAGTGACTTAACTCTTAAACAGGCATAAACCTAAAAGTAGAATTGAACGACTGCTGGCCGTCTGTTGATTAGTCTAATTTCCGAAGTGCCCTGCCCCAACACCTTTCCCCATCCCGACACAGAATCCTACAACTGTGGCCGATGGTTATGGTAAATGAAGAGGATTTTTAATTTTTTTTTTTTAAATCACATTTCTTATTTCCCCATAACTTGTCACCCCAAACTTGCAACCGCCAGTATCGCCTATACCTAAATCCTTCAACCGCCTATACCTAAAGCCGGCAACCTCCTGTACCGACTATACCTAAAGCCGGCAACCGCCTATACCTAAAGCCGGCAACCTCCTGTACCGACTATACCTAAGGCCTGCAACCGCCTGTACCGACTATACCTAAGGCCGGCAACCGCCTGTACCGACTATACCTAAGGCCGGCAACCGCCTGTACCGACTAAACCTAAGGCGGGCAATCGCCTGCATCACCTATACCTAAAGCCGGCACTGGTTACCCCTGTTTAACAGCAGCGCTTTCGGAAACCGTTTTGTTGGAACATGTCAACAGTGACACCCCCCCCCCACCTGATCAGACACCGATTTGAAACCTAACGCCAGAAGGACACCATTCACATCAGTGCAGTAACATATTTCATTTTCCATTTTGTAACATGTGGCTATCTGTATGTCATGACTTGATTGCATGGATAACTCAACATCTAGACGCGCCGAGCAGATCCTGACTACATATAAGATATCAGCAGGTTGTAACAATATATGTACAACGCACATACACATTACAGTCAGTAGAAAAAGTCTGTAACTTCAAATATACCCCACCACCAAAAAAAAATAAATAAATAAACAAACCTTAAACACACTTTGAAAAAAAAAAAAAAAAAAAAACCACCCAAGAACCATCTTAAAAAAAAAAAAGGGGGGGGGGGGGGGGGGTTACAACATTCATGTCTCAATTTCTAGAAATAATCTTTGTTTTAGGTCGCTAAAATTTGGCAATTGTAATCAGGGGGTCATGACACTGACGAGTTTAGGAATCGCTGGCTTAAATATAAAATATCTGTTTCCTTCAAAGGAACTCAATTCCTTAAAGATATTCACAGCTCGCAGGTTTACCTCCAAACCGAAAGTTAAAGGATATATCAGAAGTAGGCCTGAGTGCCGACCAGTGACCTATTAGGTCCGTTAGTATTAGGCCTGAGTGCTGACAACGGACCTATTAGGTTAATTAGTACATGACCCGAGTGCCGATAGGTGACCTATTAGGTCATTTAGTATAAGACCTGAGGAATGACAGGGGACCTAGTAGTTCAGTTAGTATTAGCCCTGTGAGCCGAGATGTGGCCCATAAGGTCCTTTACTTATTAGGCCTGACTTTCGACAGGAGACCTATTAGGTCAGTTAATTTTAGGCCTGAGTGCCGAGGGGTTAAAAATACTAGTTGAATTGGCAATAGAGACGAATTACTAACTGTAAATTTGCACAGTGGTCTTGGATGAAATAGATCAGGCTCTTGGAAGGAATAGATCCGACTCTTGGAAGGAGTAGATGCAACTCTTTGACGGAAGAGATGCGACTCTTTAAAGGAATAGATGTGGCTATTGGAAGGAATAGATACAACTCTTGGAAGGAATTGATCCGGTTCTTGGAAGGAATAGATGTAACACATGGAAGGAATAGATCCGGTTCTTGGAAGGAATAGATGTAACACATGGAAGGAATAGATCCGGTTCTTGGAAGGAATAGATGTAACACATGGAAGGAATAGATCCGGTTCTTGGAAGGAATAGATGTAACACATGGGAGGAATAGATCCGGTTCTTGGAAGGAATAGATGTAACACATGGAAGGAATAGATCCGGTTCTTGGAAGGAATAGATGTAACACATGGAAGGAATAGATCCGGTTCTTGGAAGGAATAGATGTAACACATGGAAGGAATAGATTCAACTCTTGGAAGGAATAGATGTAACACATGGAAGGAATAGATCCGGTTCTTGGACGGAATAGATGTAACACATGGAAGGAATAGATTCAACTCTTGGAAGGAATAGATGTAACACATGGAAGGAATAGATCCGGTTCTTGGAAGAAATAGATGTAACACATGGAAGGAATAGATTCAACTCTTGGAAGGAATAGATGTAACACATGGAAGGAATAGATTCAACTCTTGGGAGGAATAGGTGTGGCTTTTGTCTTTTTTTTTAATAGAATTATTTTTTCCTGAGCCTCCCATACCATTGTAAGCAGATGTTATTTATTTAGTGTCTACCAACTCAAAACAAGTTGACGATCTCTGACCTAGGAAGAGGAATTTATATTTTCTGGCCCAGTAAATGATAGAGACAATGACATTCTAAATCAACAACACGATTTTGTTCAATGAAAAATTAGTTTCTTAGTACGTGGAAATTACTACGTTTTAAATATTTTCCCTTCTAAAACTTGTATCATTATTCTGTTCTGTCTGTGTCATTTTGTGTGTCTGCTTCAGTATCAAAATATGTACTACAATATATATAAAGATTAAATATTATTTAAATTAAAAACTACTCAATTGTCTTTTTTAAACAGTTTAAAAAAAAAATAATATCTAGTGCCTTTAAGCGATTACAATGAGTGGAATCTAGTAAATATCACAACGCTCGATATTTCTGATGATCTGTATATTTAAGGCTAACCTTGTTAAAGGCGTATGGTATTCGATTATAAATATCACACTGGCCACTCCAGATTTATACTTAAGCTGTTCCTATACGATTTATAAAAATGACCAGTTTCCGAAACCCATACAAATTTACAGAACTTTATTATTAACATTTTGCTTTTGGGGGGATTATTTTTCTTATTTTTTGTTGACTCAGGTAAAATTTGGTAATATTTTGAAAAGGTAACCTAATTATTAGAAGTAAATTGCTTTGGTTTCTTTTTTTATTCCACTTACCTTCAGCACATAAAATAATTGTTACGCTGCTTTTTAGCGATGGTCACCTTTTTAACTTTATTTTTGTGTGTTGAAAATTAATTTATTAATTAAGTAGCTACACCCCCCTACCGCCCCACAACCCCCACCCCAATAATGTAAATAAATAAGTAATAGCCATGTTAGTACTATACAATATTTTTGCATAACAGAAGCAGATCAAGCAATTTCCGTTTTGTCCCCCCCCCCCCCATTTTCCCGCCCTTTTTCCAACTGCATCGAAAGATGATAATTAAGAAAAATATCCTCATCACATCTTTAAACTCCTAACGCATCCGAGGCACCCTTGCAGTCGCAGTTGTTGCTGGGCGCACGCGGTGGTTCTAAGATTTAATGACATCTACATTTTTTAAACTAAGATGTCTCCCGTTGCTCTCCACTTTGTTGTAGAACGTTGCAAAGCAAAATTGAGATATGTACTAAAATGAATTCTTGTACTTTTGATTTATCAATAAAGATTTCAGGGGGCGAGAATAATCAAGGGCAAAAGCGTACCCTCAAGGGAGGGCGACTAGAATGTATATAGCTTACGTCCCACTATTGCGGATCCTAAGATGCCTTTGATCATTATTATGGCTATCATTATTATGGCTATCATTATTATGGCTATCATTATTATGGCTATCATTATTATGGCTATCATTGTTATGGCTATCATTGTTATGGCTATCATTTTTATGGCTATCATTGTTATGGCTATCATTGTTATGGCTATCATTGTTATGGCTTTCATTGTTATGGCTATCATTGTTATGGCTATCATTGTTATGGCTATCATTGTTAGGGCTATCATTGTTATGGCTATCATTATTATGGCTATCATTGTTATGGCTATCATTATTATGGCTATCATTGTTATGGCTATCATTGTTATGGCTATCATTGTTATGGCTATCATTGTTATGGCTATCATTATTATGGCTATCATTGTTAGGGCTATCATTGTTATGGCTATCATTATTATGGCTATCATTGTTATGGCTATCATTGTTATGGCTATCATTGTTATGGCTATCATTTTTATGGCTATCATTGTTATGGCTATCATTATTATGGCTATCATTGTTATGGCTATCATTGTTATGGCTATCCTTGTTATGGCTATCATTGTTAGGGCTATCATTATTATGGCTATCATTGTTATGGCTATCATTGTTATGGCTATCATTATTATGGCTATCATTATTATGGCTATCATTATTATGGCTATCATTATTATGGCTATCATTATTATGGCTATCATTGTTATGGCTATCATTATTATCCCACCAGATAGTTTGAAATGGAACCAGAAAATTGTCTGAAAGAAACAACAAATTCAAGTATGCGCCCCCCAAAAAAAACACCTGCCCCCTACCTACACCCCATGCCTAGCGCCCCCAAAGTCCTGGGAACGGCTCTGCTACATATAAAAAAGTGACACCTGTGTGGACCACCCCATCCGCCCTTTTTTGATAACACTTGCAGGGGCGTATCTACAGTGTTTGGCGTCAGGGGACAAGATCCATATTTATGACCTCCCTCTCAACTCTGAAACTGATTATTTACAACCATTAAATACAATTAAAACACATAATATATATTGCAAGAGTATTGGACTGACTTAGGGGGATAGAGTGGGGGTGTATAGGGAAGCATAAAATGAATATAAAGCATCTGCAAAGGGGCATAACTTCTTCTATATTTTGATGGCCACCGATCAATGTATTGATCATTATTGCTCCTATACTTCCAGCAGTATAAAAATTCACATATTTGGGCAGCTCTAGATGGCAGGCCAGAGTCCCTGGCACAGAGTCCATACGACGGACCGATTGTACTAGCATCAACACGCTTCACGGAAATGACCAGCCAAACAGCGTATGTCACAAGAATGCCAGACAGCAGTCTTTCCTTAGCGACTAATGTTCGGTGAACTCTCCAGTGGGAGACGCTCAGCTGGTGGGCAGAAAGAAAGCACTCAAAGGGGTGTCTAAAAGCTTCCCTTAAATCCATGGACATTGGCAGGGATTTGTGGGGGGACACTTGATATCCACCGGACAAGATGGCGTGGCAGACTCTTTGAGAATACGCGCACCATTCACGGCAAAAGAAGGCGCACGGCAAAGAAATGTAGACTCGAGTCAAATCCTACGGGGAACCAAAGCGACGTGTGTCCCACGTGCGGGAAAGCTTTGCAGCACTAACTGGACTCACTGTTTAATATAGCATTGGTCATCTTCGCATGCGCAGGACGAACAACGACAAAAAAACTCTTTGTGTATCAGAAGATGCTGACATAATGACTCAGGTCAGGGGCAATCAGTACAACTGCGGTAAATGGGCTTGAGACATGGAATGGGAGCCACCCACCCATGCTACAAATTCAATTCTCCTTGGAAGCGAGTGTTCCTAGTCAGCGTGTCGTCACCAGCACAAACAAGAGTGTTGGATGCAATAGCCCCGTAAAAATAAAAATAAAATATTTAGGGCTCACCTCGCACCCACTGCCTAATACATGACTACCACTGTGTTCCCTTGCACCCACTGCCTAATACATGACTACCACTGGGTTCCCTTGCACCCACTGCCTAATACATGACTACCACTGGGTTCCCTTGCACCCACTGCCTAATACATGACTACCACTGGGTTCCCTTGCACCCACTGCCTAATACATGACTACCACTGGGTTCCCTTGCACCCACTGCCTAATACATGACTACCACTGGGTTCCCTTGCACCCACTGCCTAATACATGACTACCACTGGGTTCCCTTGCACCCACTGCCTAATACATGACTACCACTGGGTTCCCTTGCACCCACTGCCTAATACATGACTACCACTGGGTTCCCTTGCACCCACTGCCTAATACATGACTACCACTGGGTTCCCTTGCACCCACTGCCTAATACATGACTACCACTGGGTTCCCTTGCACCCACTGCCTAATACATGACTACCACTGGGTTCCCTTGCACCCACTGCCTAATACATGACTACCACTGGGTTCCCTTGCACCCACTGCCTAATACATGACTACCACTGGGTTCCCTTGCACCCACTGCCTAATACATGACTACCACTGGGTTCCCTTGCACCCACTGCCTAATACATGACTACCACTGGGTTCCCTTGCACCCACTGCCTAATACATGACTACCACTGGGTTCCCTTGCACCCACTGCCTAATACATGACTACCACTGGGTTCCCTTGCACCCACTGCCTAATACATGACTACCACTGGGTTCCCTTGCACCCACTGCCTAATACATGACTACCACTGGGTTCCCTTGCACCCACTGCCTAATACATGACTACCACTGGGTTCCCTTGCACCCACTGCCTAATACATGACTACCACTGGGTTCCCTTGCACCCACTGCCTAATACATGACTACCACTGGGTTCCCTTGCACCCACTGCCTAATACATGACTACCACTGGGTTCCCTTGCACCCACTGCCTAATACATGACTACCACTGGGTTCCCTTGCACCCACTGCCTAATACATGACTACCACTGGGTTCCCTTGCACCCACTGCCTAATACATGACTACCACTGGGTTCCCTTGCACCCACTGCCTAATACATGACTACCACTGGGTTCCCTTGCACCCACTGCCTAATACATGACTACCACTGGGTTCCCTTGCACCCACTGCCTAATACATGACTACCACTGGGTTCCCTTGCACCCACTGCCTAATACATGACTACCACTGGGTTCCCTTGCACCCACTGCCTAATACATGACTACCACTGGGTTCCCTTGCACCCACTGCCTAATACATGACTACCACTGGGTTCCCTTGCACCCACTGCCTAATACATGACTACCACTGGGTTCCCTTGCACCCACTGCCTAATACATGACTACCACTGGGTTCCCTTGCACCCACTGCCTAATACATGACTACCACTGGGTTCCCTTGCACCCACTGCCTAATACATGACTACCACTGTGTTCGCTTGCACCCACTGCCTAATACATGACTACCACTGGGTTCCCTTGCACCCACTGCCTAATACATGACTACCACTGGGTTCCCTTGCACCCACTGCCTAATACATGACTACCACTGTGTTCGCTTGCACCCACTGCCTAATACATGACTACCACTGGGTTCCCTTGCACCCACTGTCTAATACATGACTACCACTGGGTTCCCTTGAACCCACAGCCTAATACATGACTACCACTGGGTTCCCTTGCACCCACTGCCTAATACATGACTACCACTGGGTTCCCTTGCACCCACAGCCTAATACATGACTACCACTGTGTTCCCTTGCACCCACTGCCTAATACATGACTACCACTGGGTTCCCTTGCACCCACTGTCTAATACATGACTACCACTGTGTTCGCTTGCACCCACTGCCTAATACATGACTACCACTGTGTTCCCTTGCACCCACTGCCTAATACATGACTACCACTGGGTTCCCTTGCACCCACTGCCTAATACATGACTACCACTGGGTTCCCTTGCAC
>CAXITT010001047.1:14763-26062 GCA_964033795.1 Lymnaea stagnalis
GATCTTTATGACTACCCACTTCAATAGTTTTTAACTGTCGGGATCTTTATGGCTACGTACTTAAATAGTTTTCAGCTAAAACATGTCACGTATGGCTACCTTTAATTCCACTGACTTCACCAAATAAAAATCGTGATAACTACATTCAATGATTTCTTTTCATGGTTCCTTTGGTGGGTAAAATTAATAATTTCTTTCGTTTTACTGAAATTGTTATTTGAAAAAAAAATGTTTTGATGCATCGGGTGAATCGTTGTATGTATTAATTCATACAGTTCTCACACTGTCATCGGTAAAATACATGTGTATTAGTCATTTATGATATAGAATTATGAGTTAAATAAAGTACAAAAATATAATTAAGAGTAAGATTCTACTATCTCATTCTTTAGCTCTCTCACTCTTTCTCATTCTATCTCTCTTCATTTCTTATATCTCTTTATCTCATTCTCTCTCAAACTCTCTCTGTTTCTCACTCTTTCTTTCTTATTTTATCTTTGGCAATTTTCTCTCTCTCTGTCTCATTATTTCTCTCTAACTCAATGTATCTATCATTAAATCTTTTTTCTATCATTCTATATATTTAAATATATTTCTGTCTTTTCTATCTCTTACATTATATCTTTCTACGACTTTGTCTGTCAGTCTCTCTCAATCTCTCTTTCTGTCAGTCTCTCTCTATCTTTCTGTATATCAGCTTTTCTCCATATCTCTAAATCTCTTGGCTATTCTTTCTGTATCACTTTCTATTTTATACATCTCTCTCTATATCTCTTTCTGTCATTTCCCTGTCTCTCTCTCTATCTCTCTATCTCTCTATAACTATCTATATCTCTCTGTCTTTCAATATACCTCTCTATCTTTATGGAGCAGCTTAAAGTTCTACACTTTGACGTGTGGCTCACTAGGCAATCCTAGAATGGCAATCACGGTCGCATCTTTTGCAGGAGAATATTGAATCCCGGTTCATTCCTGATTTCCGAATTGTTCTTTTTTATTCAAGGCCTCGTTTCGAGTAACTTCTGTCTTTTTTACTCCTTCAAACATTGCTGTTCGTTAGTTGGAGCGATTTTCGGCAATGAACTCCCATTCGTTTGTTTCAATATTGGCTTCTCCCATGCTTCGTTTGCAAACGTTACTAAATCTCAGGTGCGTTCGTCCAATATATCATGTCCCCTCTGCCAACTCTTCATACAGCAGTAACTTAGGATACTTCCTTCCTCCTTTCTCCGTACATGACCTAACCAGCGAAGGCGACTCTTGATAAGAAAGAAGAATATGCCAAACATGTGTGAGCGATCCAAAACCTCCACGCTAGGCACCCTGTCCTGCCAACGAATGCGCAAAATGCGACGCAGACATCTTAGATAGATCTGTTGAGTTTCCGCTCCAGACTGGTATATGTGATGCACACTTCGCTACCATATAGGAACGTGCTAAGCACGCACGCCTAATAGACCCGTATTTTTGTTTTATCAGTTAGATTGAGATTATTCCAATCCCGCTTATTCAGTTTAGTCATTGTTGCTGCTGCTTTTGCAATCCTGATATGTATCTCTTCATCAACGGAGAGAGAACTAGCAATATTGGATCCCATGTATATGAAATGATCAACAACCGAAAGATTATGACCCTCAATAGATATGATTGGAGGTAAAGGTGCTTCTTGCATCATTGCATGGGTTTTCTGTAAACTAATTGAAAGACCACACTCTTTACAATCATGTGATAGGCGATTAACCAGCCCCTGCAGACCTTCTTCTGTATGAGATGTTAAGGTTGCATCGTCAGCGAGCAGAAGTTCACGAATCAGCACCTTTTTTACTTTGATCTTTACAAGAAGGCTGGGGATATTGAACAGTCTTCCATAAGATCTTGTATGGACTGACAGTCCATTTTCACAGTCACTGAAAGCAAATTGAAGGAGCATCGAAAAGAAAATTTGAAAAGAGCGTTGGTGCCAGTACAAAACCCTGTTTTACTACGCTGCTAACTGGGAATGACTCAGTGACAGTGCCATTGAAAGTTACTGTGCTGTGCATGCTTTTGTGAAATAGCTGTATTATTGTGAGCAGTCGTGAAGGGGTCAACCTATTCTTTGCAAGATACTGAAAAGGCCTCTTCGATTTACCAAGTCAAATTGCTCGGTAATACTTTGGTAATGCAATAATGAATGGTGAATGCGAATAAATACATATAAGTACACAAAGAATAATACACATCTTGTGAAGTTAATAAAACTATCTCTCTCTCTCTCTCTCTCTCTCTCTCTCTCTCTCTCTCTCTCTCTGTGCATGCCAATCATTTATATATGTGGGTCTACTGACGCGTCTAGAAACGCCCTTACTTTTCTAATACAATCGAAAACGTTCCACAAGATACTAGTTGACATACTATCGATGTTTTATTGGAAGTCGGTAGTAAACACGATACTTCAAATACTAAGCCACGCCCATAACAAAACGCTACAGTCTGATAGGGAGCTAATGTGGGGTGAAACAAAGTTCAAGCACGGGAAAGTGTACTACATAAAGTTTGTATATAGTCTTACATTGTATTGATAGTTGAACATATGTCTAAATGTCATAGTTATTTGTACATATGTCTATATTGTATTGATAGTTGTACATATATCTATACAGTATTAACAGTTGTAAATAGGTCTATAATGAATTGGTAGGTTTACATAGTTCTATATTGTATTGATAGATGCATATAGGCCGAGATTGTATTAGTAGTTGTTTATAGACCTATATTGTATTATTTTAATCCGTAATGCCGGTGCTGGTGCAACTCGCCACATCTGCTTCAAATAGTTTTTTTTTAAAAAGCCTCACTTATTCTGCCTTGAAATCCAAGTCAGAAAACCGCTGCTGACACTGCAGCTGGGGGTCTTTGATGATCTCGCATAAAAATGAGGTGTTGAACTCCGCTGTTCCTTCAGCCATGAAGACCATCCACTGCTGAAAGGGTGTCAAGTTGTTGGCCTGTACTTGTTCCAAAAAACAAGACGAGTTTGGATCTGAAGGCATTTAGGTAGATGTATAGATCAGAAACTAGATTTTCTTCTCCTTGTAGTTTTAGGTTCTGAAAATTTAAATTACTAGTTATGTCTGCAGCAGAGACCTATTTCCATACCCACGCTTCATCAGAAAGTGATGCCTGTGGCTTGCCTTTACTTTCCAGGAAGTCACCTATTTCCTTTCTTAACTTAAATACTCTGCTCAGAATTTTATCACAACTTAGCCATCTTATTGCTGTGTAATATGGTAAATCTTGCGATTCCGTATCTGTACATGACTCTCAACTGTCTATGGAAGAGCCAATATGACCTTATTAAATTAACCCTCTTTTCTACAGGATTCAGTACACTGCTAATGTCATCATATTAAGCACACGAAGTTTTTTGCTGAATAATTGGTTGTAGAATGTTTTTCTCATTACACATCTGCTTTGCTTGTCCAACCAAGCCTTTTTTTGCCACTCATGTTATTTCCTTCGTCAAGAGTCAGGCAACTGAGGTTGTCCAGTCCAAGTTATAATCAACACATGTTTTCTTTTGTCGAATTCATTGAATATATCCTCGCTGGTAACACTGCCATTCATGCTATGTTGGGAAGCCAGCTCGTGTGTTATTTTCATGTCTTCATCCACACCTCTAACGAACACAAGCAGTAGAGGGGTGGAACAGCTGTCCAGTGGAACAGCTGTCCAGCGATTCATCTTTTGCAATTAAAAATTCGTGAAACTTGATTGCATTTTTCGCTATTTGAGTCACAATGTTTTCACCCATGTCTGCAACACGGATGGCAAAGCTCCGCCACTAGATGGCGTTATATCATCTCATTGACTGTGAACGGTAGTATAATAACTAAGCAGCGAATAAGGTTTTCTCAAGTCATGATTAGTTAGAAAACATAAGGCTCTACTGCGCGTCTCTATTTTAATTCGGTGAAAACATAACGTCCACGTAAGCGGCGTCTGATCTTGGCAGGACACGCGTACATTTCCTTCATTTTTTCAGTAAACAAAAAGATCTCCAAGGGCCGCATCAGAGTACCTCAGGGGCCACATCAGCCCGCGGGCCGTATTTGTAGACCCCGTTCTCGAATATTAATATAGTTCAGAGGCGTAATCATAATATCCTATGCCTAGTGGAGGGAGTGCAGAAGCCATTAAGTTGCTTCAACTCGTTCACTGACCCTCACTTTCCTGTCTATCTCTCTGAACTGTTGCTTCCTTACATCCCCACAAGACAACTACGTTCTTCCATTGACAGTAGAACCCTCTCAATCCCAAGAACTAAAACTAAGACCAATTTCTATAGAATAGTAGTTACTATCCTAGTGTCTCATTTGTATTTACTTAGTTTACATGTTTTAATAATTGTAAAGCGCTTAGAGCTTTATGATAAGCGCTATATAAAAATGCCTAAATAAATAAATAAATAAACATTAATTGTACAGTTTTTTTTCCAAATTATCCATCCATTTATGTCTAGATCTGCCTTTGATTCCTTCTTCTCTTGGAATTAGTTATGTACCCTCTTCTTTTCTCTGTCATTTGACATTCTTTATAAATGTCCCCCAGGCTTGGCACACTTTCTATTTGTTTTATTCCACTAGCGTGGGATCTTGATAAATACTAAACAATTCCTGGTTGATTCGTATTCTCCATGTATATTCTCATCCTTGTTGATCCGTATAGACTAAGGCGAACTTTTCTCTCCCATGTGTTGAATACATTTTCTGCCATTTCTGTTAATAGTTTTACTTCTTTAATTGACAACTGGTCAGATTACACTTTTGTAAATGGTTGACTTTGTTTTTTCTTGTCATGTTTTTACTTTTGAGTATTTTCTTGATAGTAAAGTTTCTGGCCGATATTCTTTCTTTTATGTTACTAATTGGTTTCTTTTATTTAATATAATACTAGATCTTTGTGCTAGTTTACTTACAAACTGAACCTGAAATAAGAACATTGTGATTAAAATACAAGCACGGGTGTCTCAATAAAAGTTTAATTAATTTTAAAGTTATGTCATTATATATTCCCCCTACCTCTAAAACAATACTCTAGACATTTTATATCTGTATGACTATTGGCAGCGTGGAGCCACGGGGGGAGGGGTGGGGTTCCTGAATGAACCATGTTTTTGTCTCTGTATCCTTAAATGTAAGAAATGGAGGGAGTGGAGACAACAGTTAAAATTGGAGTCATTCTTTTGTAGCAGAAAGTTAAAGAACTTTATAATTTTAATAGAGAGTATGTGATTAGCAAAGTACTGATCATTCATTGACACTATATCCCTAAATGTAGGGATCGAAGTCTAGTTGACTACACGTTTAAATAAGACGTAATAAACCACATATTCTTATGGTCCGGTCACCGCTGAAAAGTATATTTAACATTATATAAACATCAGTGAAAATAAAAAACAAATCACAGCTTGATTTTTTTTAAAATACACACATCGAAATAATAAATGTTGTTTACCATATTAGGACTATATAATAATTTTTGGTATATACGTAATTAAATCAGACTTTGATAACAAAAATATAATTTAATTTACTTAAAAATGTCATAAATAATATAGGCTGTCCTTTCAATAAACGAAAGCGATTATTTCCCTTGAAAAATTGTGATTATCTTATAATCCATCTCAAAAGCAGACATGAATTTTCTCTACTTCATATAGTAATATTTACTAAAATGCTGAATTGTTACCTTGTTTTCACGCACAACCTTGTCAGATTTGTGGGACAGACATGCAGGTAAACATATTGAAGTTTTTCTTTAAATATTCTATTCCTGTTACGAACACTATTATAAAGGTTTTTTTTTTTTTATAATTAATTTATTTGAAATTCGCCTTTGCTTATAACTAACAGAAGAACTGTTAGCCAAGTGACTGGCTGGATGGAAGGCTGTTAAACCTGTGGATTTCAAATTGACCCAATTCGAACAATCGTACTAAAATTTGGCACAATGGCTTCTTGCAGATGACAAAACATTCGATCAAAATTTAAAGTCAAGTTCCAAATTTGACACAAGGGCTTCTTGCAGATGACAAAACATTCGATCAAAATTTAAAGTCAAGTTCCAAATTTGACACAAGGGCTTCTTGCAGATGACAAAACATTCGATCAAAATTTAAAGTCAAGTTCCAAATTTGACACACGGGCTTCTTGCAGATGACAAAACATTCGATCAAAATTTAAAGTCATGTTCCAAATTTGACACAAGGGCTTCTTGCAGATGACAAAACATTCGATCAAAATTTAAAGTCAAGTTCCAAATTTGACACAAGGGCTTCTTGCAGATGACAAAACATTCGATCAAAATTTAAAGTCAAGTTCCAAATTTGACACAAGGGCTTCTTGCAGATGAAAAAACATTCGATCAAAATTTAAAGTCAAGTTCCAACAAAATAATGCTTGCTTTTCTTTACTTAACTCTTAAATCTTCTTGGTTATCGGCCATATTTTTTCTCTCTTATCAGGTAGCTTTACAATCTGGCTGCTTGTTCAATGAATAACATAGCAGTAATAACATGTTATATATCATTGGATTTAGAATTAAATGATCTATTTGTTGATGTCATTTATAAGATCACAGTTTATTTGTTTTTTTATTTATGGTCAAAAGTTTAAGTTTTTGCTGTGCTAAATTTTCACAACAATGTAAATATACAACAAACAGGTAGAAACAAAAAAATAAGTGCTAAGAGCTAAGTTCAAATGTTTATTATATTCACCAAATGCATCCATTTTTAAAACACATATACAAATTTCAAGCAATTTTTCAATTATTTGTATTAATTATGCCACTTTTAAGAATACTTCCTTTTTTTAAAAAAAAATTGTGCATTTTTTTTTAAAATTATTTTTTTTTATTCAAAAAAGTTAAAGAAAACCAGGTAAGTACTTCATGAGAGAAATACAATTACTATTAGCAAATAATATAAAGAAAGATGAATAATTTTTATATATTTTATAAAAATTATTCCACATTGGGTACAAATAAACATATTGGTATGAAATATGAAAATTACTTTTTTCTAGAAACTCATTTATATAACAATGGCAGGACAAAAGTTTCTCTCTATTTTATAAACATAATAAAGATGTTCACATTATATTATATATTGACTGTAAATAACCATTGCAGTTTTAGCATGACATTGCTATTTTATAATCTTTCATAGTGCTGCGACAGAAACATGACTATTGTCAAAAAAGTTTGTCACTGCCTAATTAATTCTACTGAGGAACTAAAAAGAAAAATCGAGTTAAATTGACTAATACCAATAGATAAAGCAAATGATCCACTCAGTCACAAAGTACAAGGATTTGAGGAAAAACTAGAAAAATCAAACTCACTTAAAAAGTACAAAAATAAAAAGAAGAAAAAGAAACAATCCAACAACATAAATATATTGGGAAAGGGGCTAGGAGCAGAATTACCTACAAAGATATTTTTAACAAAAGAACAAAACAAACAAATGAGCGGACACATAGGACAAATCATTGACATAGAAGGGTAAAAAAACACTGACACATTAGAGATAATAAACACTTGTGGAAAATACTACACACAACACTTTGAAACAGAACAAACAGACTCGGATTTACAAAAAAATAAATATACACCTTTACACAACAAGTAAATGAAATTCAAACGCAAGAAATGGACAAAACAATTACATTAGCAATCATCAAAACATCACTCTCCAATATGAACATAAATAAAACCCCTGGACCAGATGGCTTAACAACAGACTACTAAATGTTTTTTTTTCTCTACACTGGGATAAATATTACATGCCACCCTAGAAGAATCTTACAACAACAAGGAATTAAGACAATCAATGAACACTTCATACATCACACTTTTACCAAAGAAAGATACAGACAGAACACATCTTAAAAATCACACACCCATATCTTTACTTAACACAAATTATAAAATACTCACAAAAACACTAGCAAATAATTGAAACCACATTTAAACACTCTCATACATACAAACCAACAATGGGGCATCAAAGGCAGGGACATTAATAACCACAACCCCTTCATTAGAGATCTCATACAATACTTCAATGACAAAAATATACAAACATGCATATTATCACTAGACCAAGAAAAAGCTTTTGACAGGGTGGACCACACATACCTACACAAAGTATTACAACAAAATAAATTAGGAGAGTATTTTTGTAATTGGATACAAATTTTATATAGGACACCCATTAGTAATTAGGTAATAAACAACACACTATCCAAAGATATTCCAATCAAAAGATCTGTTAGACAAGGGTGTCCTTTATCCTTTACCTTTACATTCTGTCATTTAGCCTCTTCTCGAAAAACTTAGAAGGGATCTTAAAGTTAAAGGAGTGATTATCCCTGGGGTGTGGGGGAGAGGTGAAGGTCATAGCATATGCAGATGGAACTTGTTGCTTCCCTTTAGATGACACGTCAATTTCAGAAATCATATCAATTCTCCAAGAGTTTGGGAGAGGTAGTGGGTCAAAAATAAACATAACAAACTCTGAAATCATGGGGATAGGTAGGTGGAAAGATAGATTAGAATTCCCTAATGGGAAAAGTTAGGAAGGAAAGACTTAGGATATATGGCATTGATTTTTCAAATCACCAGAACCAAACTAATACAGAAATAAGGCTAAACATTGAACAGTCAATAAAAACCACAATTGACAGAAATAAATACACAGCACAAACATATTTTGGCAGAAGCACAATTGTAAACACATATATCATTCCCAAAATAATAAACACAGGCAACATATGTGATTCCCCAAAAGCAAGATCGAAGCAACTCAATGCACACAATAGGAAATACATTTTCCAAGGAATAATTCATAACATTAAACAAACAACACTCATACAACCAAATTAAAAGGGGGAATTGATCTACAAGATATAGAAACAAACATACAAGCACTCAGAATTAAATTTATAGCACAAGCAATTAATAAGAAAGCAGAAAATACATTTACACATTACTACATTGGTATTAAGTTTAGGGTGCTGGGTGGCTGAGCAAATCTCAAGTTGGTTGTCTCGAGTTCAGACAAAACACCACCAGCACCCTAGGTGGATGGGACTCGTTAACCTTGGTCGGCAACTCATCTAAGAGAAGGCAGCTCTGAAATCAAAACCGGAAAGGTGGCTAACATTGGTACGATGAAACATTCCGACAACTCCTGTGACGTCACTGGTGCCAAGCTGTATCATCCAAAGATGTTCCCTTGGGTTCCCTGTTGGGAATCAGCAAATAATCCTTGAATAATCCCTATAATAACAAAATAATAGCAAGCAAAGGGGTGTGGGAATTAGTACATCTTGATAATTCTTCTATTTCCAATTGTTTATATATCATTTTATTATATGCAGTTACAATATAATTTACATTTTTTGTGTCATTACAATGAACATTTCAGTTATTAATTTTCAATAATATGTACCAGGGGTGGATAGTAAAAACGTTATGTATCAGTTGATTTACTTAAAATAATTTTTTTTTTTTTTTAAATAAAGAAAAGAAGGTTATGGCCCATGATAATTGGTCATTATATACATTCACATGAATTAAAACCTGGATCAGGAGTGTGCCCGAATAAGGGACTTCTGGACGTAATCTGAACCCTAAAAAAAATGAAGCTAGGTCGATGGAATTGAATCAAATACAAATAACAACATTTCAATTGATTTGTACATTAATAAGTACGTTTCTGAATTAGTACAACTATTCTACAATATTCCGTTTAGAGCCGGGGGCCCTAAATTTGAATTTGGACTATTTTTGTTTATGAGCTAAATTACATAAATATAAATCGCATATGTGTTCACATACGATTCATCTGATCGCGGAAAAAAACAACAACTTCGAGACATTGTAGACATGTCTGCATAGTTTTTTAAATATGTATAATCATTTTAGAATATTCCTTTTGGGGCGAGGCCTAAATATTTTTTTTTTACATATGTTATATTAACATACTTTCTAACAGTTATTAATTTTCAATAATATGTACCAGGGGTGGATAGTAAAAACGTTATGTATCAGTTGATTTACTTAAAATAATTTTTTTTTTTTTTTGAATAAAGAAAAGAAGGTTATGGCCCATGATAATTGGTCATTATATACATTCACATGAATTAAAACCTGGATCAGGAGTGTGCCCGAAAAAGGGACTTCTGGACGTAATCTGAACCCTAAAAAAAAATGAAGCTAGGTCGATGGAATTGAATCAAATACAAATAACAACATTTCAATTGATTTGTACATTAATAAGTACGTTTCTGAATTAGTACAACTATTCTACAATATTCCGTTTAGAGCCGGGGGCCCTAAATTTGAATTTGGACTATTTTTGTTTATGAGCTAAATTACATAAATATAAATCGCATATGTGTTCACATACGATTCATCTGATCGCGGAAAAAAACAACAACTTCGAGACATTGTAGACATGTCTGCATAGTTTTTTAAATATGTATAATCATTTTAGAATATTCCTTTTGGGGCGAGGCCTAAATATTTTTTTCTTACATATGTTATATTAACATACTTTCTAACAGATCTAATGCATTTATTGATCAATCACTAGAGGCGGGTGGGCTATATTTAGAAAATCCACGCTTCTCATATGTTTTCCGCATGCTGCCTGCTCAAAGCTCAAAAAACCCTCTTAATATTTTTTGTGCACGCACCAGACCAAAACTACATTCTTTATAAAAATTATTTCAAAAAAAAAATTAAAACTTTAACACACTTTCTTTCTTTGAGTGGCAATGCAACGCATGACTCGTTCTTGTTACTTACAAAAAAATGGACAAATGTGACATACAGTTGATAAGGATTGGTGAACAGGGCTTTAACAGATTTAGTTGAGCATGTTAGGCGTCTGTTGAGACCCGCTGGTCCTCACCTTTGTGAGACCCGCTGGCTCCACTCTCTCCATCGCTTCCCCACGCGTTCTTCGCTACCCCACGCGATATGACACAATTAGGCTGGGCCTTAAAATAATAAAAGTAGACTCAAATAACAATGGAAAGTAACTTATTCACTTTGGCCATGACCCAGTTTAAGTAATACACTCATTCTTGTCGAGCGTCCCAACTCTGAGTTGTCACTCTGATGACCGACGCGTAACGGAATCCGAAGCCACGCTGGTGAGTCATTTAAACACGACTCTGGGATGCCACGCTTAAATGCGGGACAAGCACGCCAAACTTAGAGTATATATTGAAAGCCCAAATCATGT
>CAXITT010001047.1:36732-47673 GCA_964033795.1 Lymnaea stagnalis
TTTTTCAGAATCATTACAACGCTTTTAATATATTTCTTTTTAGCCGTATACTTTAATTCTTTTTTTTTTTTTTCATTATTTTTAAATCATTTTTTTTATATATTCTATATGAATATACTCTCAATCTGAGCTAATGCATGGGTCAATAAAATTATAAAGCAAATATAAATAGGAACATTTCAGTTTGTGCGTAACATAAATTAGTAGGGTTCTGAATTTATACAACCATTCTACAATATTCTGCTGTGACCAGGGACCTAAAGATAGCTTTAAAAAAAAAAAAAATTAGTAATAAAAACATAATTTTGTATTATTTTCTATACAATTTTTTTGACAGGATAAAACTTTGGTGAATCGATGTGTGCACGAAGTCAAATGTTCCTAAATTAGAACAATTATTTTTCCTTATTCCGTTTTGTTCTTGGGCACTAAACCTTCTTTTTAAATAGCTGTAAGAATTATATATTTTCAAAAAGAGCTTTTGCATGGGTGGATGGAATGTAATCAAATACAAAGAACGACAATTCAGTTTGTGTGTTACATAGTAAAACGATTTTACTTAGTGCCACCATTGTACACTGTTACATAGTAAAAAAATTGACTTAGTACAACCATTGTACAGTGTTACACATAGTAAAAAGATTTTACTTAGTGCCACCATTGTACAGTGTTACATAGTAAAAAGATTTGACTTATTGCCACCATTGTACAGTGTTACATAGTAAAAAAATTTGACTTAGTGCCACCATTGTACAGTGTTACATAGTAAAAAGATTTGACTTAGTGCCACCATTGTACAGTGTTACATAGTAAAAAGATTTGACTTAGTGCCACCATTGTACAGTGTTACATAGTAAAAAAGATTGGACTTAGTGCCACCATTGTACAGTGTTACATAGTAAAAAGATTTGACTTAGTACCACCATTGTACAGTGTTACATAGTAAAAAGATTTGACTCAGTGCAACCATTGTACAGTGTTACATAGTAAAAAGATTTGACTTAGTGGCACCATTGTTCAGTGTTACATAGTAAAATATTTGACTTAGTGCTACCATTGTGCAGTGTTACATAGTAAAAAGATTTGACTAGTGCCACCATTGTACAGTGTAACATAGTAAAAAGATTGGACTTAGTACCACCATTGGTGGTCAGTAAAGTAACTTCATTTGGTGGTCAGTAAAGTAGCTTCATTTGGTGGTCAGTAAAGTAACGTCATTTGGTGGTCAGTAAAGTAACGTCATTTGGTGGTCAGTAAAGTAATTTCATTCGTTGGTCAGTAAAGTAACTTCATTTGGTGCTCAGTAAAGTAACTTCATTTGGTGGTCAGTAAAGTAACTTCATTTGGTGGTAAGTAAAGTAACTTCATTTGGTGGTCAGTAAAGTAACTACATTTGGTGGTCAGTAAAGAACGTCATTTGGTGGTCAGTAAAGTAACTTCATTTGGTGGTCAGTAAAGTAACTTCATTTGGTGATCAGTAAAGTAACTTCATTTGTTGGTCAGTAAATTAACGTCATTTGGTGGTTAGTAAAGTAACTACATTTGGTTGTCAGTAAAGTAACTTCATTTGGTGGTCAGTAAAGTAACGTCATTTGGTGGTCAGTAAAGTAACTTCATTTTTTGAAACGGGTTCCTCCCCTAACCTCCATCAATGACACCTCCCATTTGTAACTGTTCCCATAGAATGTAATTGCATTCTTCCATCACACTACGATAAACTAAGGCCTAAAGGCGTTGTAACGCGATTCAAAGACAATACAGGCGCACTTACATACATGAACTTCCCTCACTTTGAAAACAGTCACAGGACATCACTCTTCATTGCCTTCCTACAAATATTCTTATAATGTCCTACAGACATTCCTAAAGATAGTCCTAAAGACAGTCCTAAAGATAGTCCTAAAGATAGTCCTAAAGACAGTCTTACACCACACCCATGGCTCTTTATCAATTACTATAATATTGACGTGCTTATAAAACCTTTTTTAACCTAGGTTCAACAGGTCACGTATGACGCTCACTGCTTGGAAGCTTTTTTAAAATGTTTTACTTAGTATTCATATGAAACATGTTGAGTATTACATGTTAAAGTGATCAATTATTCAGGCCTTCTGAATGTGCGTACTATCTATGGTCATGTCATCCTGATAGTTTTGTTGCATTAATCTGGGACTTCTTGGAAATGTGGATGGTATGTTTATCTTGTTGCCTTCACGTGCGTTGCTAATTACATGCTTTGCTTGAAGTGCGGTTATTAATCCCTTGTAATTTTTCACGCGCAGATCATCTGGGATAGTTCAGGCATGCGACCTCTATTTTAAAGCACCTCTCTACGATTTTATGATGGAATGGTTTGCCACTGGAATGCAAAATATTAGATGTTTTCCTCAATCCTATTATGTACATGTACAATTGGCATTGTGTAAGCCTGGTTCGCTTTTAGGTTCTTTTCCCAATAACATGATGTAACTATTTGTTCCAGCCAATGTCCCTAGAATAAAATAAATGCGGGCAAACCTTAAGAAAGCTATTCATACTGAGTGTGCAAATATGCGTAAACGGGTTGCCTCCGGAATGGATGCAAGTGTTTCTTTCACCAGGGGGTTCACCATCTTCACAGACAACAATTGACGCTACATCGGTGTGACATGTCGGGTCATTGTAACTTCGTGAATCAAGCCCACAGTTTTTATTGAAAACCACTCATGCACATGCTGTTTGATAGGCATGAGTGATTTCATGCAAGTTTTCGAATGATTTAGCCAAGGGGTTGGTGATTCTGAGCATAGGATCTAGCTGGAAAAGTACATTTTCGTTGCATGTATGGATTGCTGTTTTTTGTAAGCGTACTTCAGTTGCTTGCTCTATATCCATAACGTACAACTATCAATTACCTGGAGAGGTAAAAAAATTAATATATAGTTGAGAGATTTTATCATACATTTGTTCCTGTATTTTAAAACAGTAAGGACCATGGAAAAAATGCTGGAGAAATGCTGTATTCTCGAAATGTTTCAGGAAACTTTGAACTCCTGACGCTTTCCTGGTAGAAAGTTGTTGTAAAGACAGAGGTGGCTCCCTCATGTGGTAAAGTCACTTTTACGACAAAGTGGCATCATCTTCTATGCTTGCTGGATGTATTATGCTCAGCGGGGTATTATATCGCATGACAGTTGTCGCACTGCTGGTCTCGATGCAAATGTGGTACTGTTAGTCGGAAAGACACAAATGAGGTGAAGAAATAAATTCGGTAACGAGAAGAGGATTATGTGCATCTCTGCTAAGACTGCGTTGGTTTGGAAGCAATACTTTGCAGATGTTGAACGGCAAGAGAAGTGAAGGCATTTTACTTTGCATAGTAAAAAATATCGCGTATTGAACTTATGGCAATTACGTTTCTTGTTTTTCGTGTGCCTAGCAAGAGAGGTTCACATTTGACACGTTTTTTGCAGTAATCGCACTGGAAGAAGTTGCTACTGGAGTAGGAGTCAGGTAATATGTTAGCGGCTTGAAGTTTTGTGTGTTTTTAAATATACTTGTGGGTTGTGAAAAGTTTATTGCTAGTGTTACACTGAAACAATTTGTCGTGGCAGAGAATGGTATTTGTGTTTGGCAAGTTTAATGGCAGGAAAAACACTGGAAGAAGATGTCACTGGAGGTTTATTTTAGTGCAAGTGTCAAACCGAAACAAATTGTCAGGACAGTTAAATTTTTGTGTGTTTGGCTAGGCTGGATTTTGTTTTAAAATGTTGACTACAAATGTGTCTGATGAGTGTTGTATTGGGAGACGACACTGTAGTTTTGTATGAAGAGAAAAATGTCTAAGGACGGATGTGTTGGTTTTATCATCAGGCAGTATATGATACTGTGGAGACATGATAGGAATCGGTAGGATGGCTTCATAATGACCTTTGTCCAATAGTCATGTGTGCAGAGGGTTTTTTCCAGAATTGTAAATGCATGGTAAGGTTAAAATCTCTGACAGAGCTTGAACCTCGTCCTCACCAAAAAAAAAAAAAACTCCAGATGTTGACATGCATTAATAGTACTCCTGATTTGTTCTGATAAGTTGAGTTGGAGGGCAAAGAAGTGTATGAAGAGCGTCTCCAAATCTGTCTCAATGTGATAAGACCAAATCTACTGCCCCATATCATAGTGAGAGTGCACAGGCTTCATCAACCGTTCTGGTGAAAAAATAACCCATTTATAGGAAGATATAGAGAACGTCCATAATTCATTTCATGACTCATTATATTCATTATTTTACAAACCAATGATTCTTGTTGCAAACTTCTCTTTATTAAATAATGAACCCCATTACCTACAGGCTATTAAGTACGTAATTTAATATACACTCATATTTGTCACAACATACACAGCATATAGCAAACGCAAACAAAATAATATCACCACACAATGTGCTCATTAGAAAGTAGCCGAAATGTTTAGTTATAGCCCACTGAACTCTGTCAACATCAATGTTTAAAATTCTAATGTACTGAGTTATTTGACAAAACATGAACTCAAGTAATGCACATTTAAGAATCACACATTTTGCTAAATGACTCCCACATTGTACTTCACTGAAAACATGTTATTTCACGCCAATGAATTATATTAAATACTTTGATGTCCATTAAATGTACCGATGTCCCAGCCATTTTTAAAGAGAAAAATTGTTTAACCCTACTTAAAGGGAGACACTTTTATTTTCCGAAATTATGACGCGCCAAACGTAGTTGCGTCATATAAAAAAAGCAGTTAGCAGAATTATCGGGGATAATATTTTGAACGCTATTGAACTCATTATTGAACCTTACTCACTTTCAAATATATAGAACATGTTTTATATAATATACTCTCAATCCCCAATTCGATGATTATAAAGGAGCCAGAAATGGAAGCAGTAAATTAGGAAAGATGTCCACGAGTCATACCAGAAGCCTGGTAAATATTAGAGATATTGTTTTTCAAACTTAATTTTCCTTGGTTTGTTAAAATCAAACATCCGGAATTTGCAATGGCGATTAATTAAGTTTTTAACTCATCTCTAGTATTGGAATGTGTCCTGTTTGCTGAGGTAGGCGTTGCCGAAAAATTATTTTCTTATTGTCCTGGTTCTTAGTTCAAGCATTCCATGAAATGTTTTTTTTATTTATTTTTTTTTTATTTTCTCTCTGTGTATTCTTCATTTTTAAAAATAAGTTTTATTGCTAATAAATATCTTTCAAGGAAAACTATTGCCCTCTTTAAAGACATGCTTTATTCGATATCATTAAGGACATTTGTAAAAAAATGTTTTTTTGTTTTTTGGTTTCAGGTGTATTTAGTAAAATGTTTATGTTTTTTTTTTTAAATTTAGTTTAAAACATTAAATTTAAAGCTTTAAGAGAAATATATGTACTAGTAAATATGCTTAACCAATATACCTGCGTTTTTTGTGACATTTAATACAATTAGACTATTATGTTTTATTAAAAAGGTATTGGTGTACAGTTGAACGTTTTGGACACAGTGCACGCAAAGTGACTTAAATTTTAAAAAAAGTAATAAAAACAAACACGATGTGTAAATGAAACAACATAAGTTCCGTTGAAATAATAATTATAGAGAATACACATCGAAACGTTTTGGAACATTTTTTCAGCACTACCAAATAATAATTGTAAATAAAATTTACACACAAAATAAATAAAAAAACAATAATAAACTATTTACATGTAGTTACTACAGTTCATTGTGTTAGTATAGTCCTGTTGATATAACTACAATTATTTTTATTGGTGTGGTCGAACTAATATTAGTACAGTTTATTGTATTGGTATGGTCCTATTGATATTACTACAGTTCATTTTAAATATATAAAACTAAAAAAAAAAGAAATTTGAGATTTCTTCTTCGTCTATATCTTAAGGGCCCATTATCAATTTATTTATCATTTTGGCTCATTTGCATGTAGCTGGGAGATGCAATGTTTCTGTTCCTGGTGTTGATGAGGAAAGTTCACTGATTTCCAGTGCCACTTAGTGAGGCAATCATGCACTAGGGGTTTGAAGGCTTGAGGCAATAGACACAAATGTGTCTAGTGATGTCGCCTCACCGTTCCCTTTGAAAGATTGTTCCAGTCCCTGATTGTCTTGGGCAGGAATGAGCAGCTCCTATACTGACTTCTTGCTGGTATGATCCTGAATTGCCGGTCATGACCTCGTCGCTGTCTATGTGGGAGAGGGTTGAGTTTCTGTTTAATACCGGAACAGTGAACCAGCCCATTATTTATCTTGTACATCATGGAGAGCATGGATGGTCGTCGTCGTTCCTCCATTGGTGACCAGCCTAGTGTTTCCAGGATGCTGCCAACGCTAGATGTATTCCTGTAGCGGTTTAGGACAAAGCGTGCTGCTCGTCACTGGACAGCCTCCAACCTTTCAATGCTCTTCTGGGTAAATGGGTCCCAGACTGAAGATGCATAAATTAAAACCGGGCGGACAAAGGCTTTATATGCTCTTTCTTTCACACTAGAGTTGCCAATCTTTAGATTTCTAATTATTTATTTATAACAATTATGTTTTTAATAGCTTTATTTAACAAAATAAACAAATCTAATTATACAAGGACTTGCAATTTTTATTTTTACTACAGAGACATTAGGGATTCGCATTATATACGAACATTGCTTTATACCTGGCTATGTAGTAATGTGGTAGATACAAGTCACCAAAAACATTGACATATAACCCTGAATAAAACACTGACGTATTTTATTGATACAAAATAAATGATTTTATAATTGAAAAGTCAGGGGGGGGGGCTAAATATGCATTTGATCACAGGTTATCAACACTCCAGCTATGTCTATGTCAACAAACTGATCTGATGTTGATGTCAAGTCAAGTGGAACTGACATGTTGTAAACACAGAAAGTAATTTGACCTCTGAAACCCTAACAAATAATATAATTAAAAAACGTGTTTTTTATACGAAAAAGACCGATCGATGTTAAGGATATATATTGCAGAGAGGTAGGTAAAGGACAGAGGTAGGTAAAGGACAGAGGTAGGTAAAAGAAGGGGGCAGATACACGAAGAGAAGTAGAGGCAATTGGAGGGTGGGGAGAGAGAGTTAGTCAAAGAGAGATTGCAGGAAGGCATATGCGGGATTGATGGAAGGGAGGGTCGGGAAGGTAAATGGGATGGGGAAGCTTGAGTGATTTGGATTTGAATCCCTACACGTAAGGATAAGTTTCGAGAGCTAACCTCTTATTGGACATATGATATTCTCCTGCTTAACAATGGTTAAGCATTTTTAAAATAACATATAACTACTTTAAGATATTAAATTCCAAGTTTGTAAAAAAAAATAATAAATTAGATCATTAAATATAACAGTACCATTTTTTTAAATGGACGATAATCAATTTGTTATAACCGTTTACAAAACTATTATCTGTTTGACAAATATTTTAAAGAAAAATTGATCTTAAAAAAATAATATTAAAGAATAGAGAAATATAAAACATATTATGTCATTATTTCCCCTGATAAAAAAATTTCAGTCATAATTTTTATTTTTTTAAATTGAAAGATTTATATTTAAATTAAATTTGTCATAGTATATAAGCACACAACCGTCATTGAGGGCAGTAATTAGACTCTGAAGTTTTGCAGGACATTTATTTATTTAATTTTTTTTTTTTTTTTAAATCAAGTAGTTTTTACAATATACATTAATTGTACTTTTGTTTTATTTCAATAGACATCTTTGGTTTTCTCACATAGCACTTCATATTTACCCAGTGAGTTGTGGGGCATGGATTTCGATTGGTTTACTTTCATACATTTCAATACTCGAGATTAATTTTATAATAAGCCTTTTAATGATATTATTTTAATCATGTCGATCGTGCCTTTTATCTATTGATTAGTATGTTCATTGTGTTTTGTCATTAAGTATATTTGCTTCATACGGGACTACAAGGCAGACACTCGCTGGCCACCTTTCTGATTTATTTATCTTAATTATAAGATAAGATAGATACGATTATTTTATTGATCCGAATAAATGGAAATGTTTCGTGATTGCATTATACATCTTCAACACATAAATAAAACAATTTGAGAACAATACATTTATAACAAATTATATCAAACTGCAATTCAGTGAGTTCTTTTAGTTAAATTGAGGACTTACTAGTTCTCAGAGGAAGCACGCCGGTAAATCCGTAATGATTTCGGAACAAAAGAATGTTTATATATTTCAGTCCTCGCCCTGATGGAAAGAATTCGTCCCGAATAGCCGATCCTAAGTATCTGTGATGAAGAAGGTGGGATGTCTCATCAAACATGTGTTTAGTTTTACCAAAAAACATCTTTCTTCAAATAGTTGTTAAAGTGAAGGATGTTTAGTTTGTGTTATGTTCCTAGCTTTCTTGATTAGTCGGTTTATGCGGTGTTTAATATCAGACTTTGAATTCCCACACCAGCAGGTAATACTGACATTAATTAGGCTTACAATTGTTGCACTGTAGAATAAGTAAACGACTTGCCTGTTTACCCAGAAATTGTACAGTTTCTTAAGATAGAACATTCTTTGGTTGAATCTTTATACAACATTTGGCCGTGCTCATGCCATGTTAGCTTATTATTTATCGTGACACTATATACTTGTATGTCTCCACTTTCTCTACATTTTGATTTGTTATGTTGAAATCTGTAATCTGGTGTTTCTCCCTCCTGATATGAAAACCATATCCTTTGTTTTTGAGACATTCAACTGGAGAAAATTTTTGTCGCCCAAATTGATAAAGCTTGTAACTAAGTTGCGGTATATGCCTTCTCTTTCAGATATTAAGCCAACATGGTGGTATCAACAGCAAATTTTAAGATTGGAACGATGTTGCTTGAGCTTGAATGTCATTGGTTTATATGGTATGCAGTACAGGAGAGAGAACGCAGACTTGTGGTGCCCAGATGCTTATTTCGCTGGACAAATGTGACATACTGTTTAAGAGAATGTGGGGGGGGGGGGTAGGGGGTTGGTTTTTAATTAAGAATTTTGGGTGTCCTTTTNACATAATCAAATTTTCATATGACCGACAAATAAAATATTTGATAGTTTACATTACGAACAAAAGATTTTAATGTGCAATGTCATTACTAATAACAATACTTGACAATCTAAATACACATTTGAACGATATTTTTGTTTTGATGAGAGGGCAATGACTTGCTCTTTCTTTATTGTAATTAATGTCCGGTGGGAATTATGGTTATTCCCTGATATTATGTCCCTCAATAAGGTGATCGAAATCAAGTGGACTAAGACATGAAATGGGAAATTTATTTTTAATTTTTTTATTTTTTTTATCTTTTATCAAAATCATTCAATACATTTACAGAGTAAAACTAAAAAAATTACAGGCAAATTTTCTGAAGTTTGAACTGAACAAAATGTTAACATTATAATAGTGTGTACTAAATTGAAAATTTGTGTAAATTACTAATTTTTTAACATGATGTCTAAATGAGTTGGAATGATTAACTATAAATGTATTATTTTGTCATAATAATTTCTTAACATATGTTTTGAATTATGTTTTGTATTTTAAATCTAAAAAGTGTTTCTAATGTAATGTCTGTGTAATTATGTTTGTGGAAAAAAGCCTTAAGTCTGTGGCACATGTTTTCTGTATTGTGAAAGTAATATCAGACTTATTGTGTGTTGTTTCTTGTTTATGGATGCTGGTATTGTGTTAAGTGTTATAGCTCTGTCTATATCTACTGGGTGAACTGTACCTGCTTGTATGATTTGTTTAAAAGTAGATTTAGTCTGAAATATTGTGTTGCATATCAGATATAAATGTTGTTCTGTCTCATCAGCCCCTGTCCTGCAGAGTGGACATTCCATGTGCCTAACCCTGTCCTTGTATGGTCTTGACGATACTGGTGTCATGTTGTAAATAAGTCTATATGTTATTTCTTTGTCTTTATTTTCGATTTCTTTAATGTGTGTAATTTTAAAATTATTATTAGTGTTTATTGTTCCATAAACATGTGTCCATTTTATCCTATTGTAGAGTGGTGTTGCTTGTTTCTTTATTAAATGTGTGTAAATTTCTTTAGTTGTCTTGTGAATAAGTGTTTCGTTGCCTTTTAATGCTTGAATGCATGCCATATGAAAATCCGATTATTTTCTTCCCATGTAATGGGGTGTGTTGTTATCAATTTTTATTAACTGTCCTAGCCTTATCCCAATGTAATAATGTGTAAATAAATTTTCCTCCTTCTTTCTAATGGCTTGTCCTATAAATTTAATTCTAAGTGCTTTCAGTTTTGTTTGTATGTCTTGTAAATGAATCCCCGCTTCAGTTGAAATGGGATTAAAGTTGTATTTTTAATGTTTTGTATTGTTCCTTGAAATATGTAATTCCTGATATGTACGTTTATTTTTCTTAAAATTGTTGGTGGAGGTCCCCATATGTTTCCTGTGTATATTGTTTTAGGAATCAGATTATATATAATTATGTTGTAAAATAAAATAAAAAGTTTGCTAAAAAAGCAAAAGAGAGTTAAACAAATATAATTACGCACTATCCTTCATACATTTTGTTATTTCCTAATTACATTATTTACACAAATATATGGCCATATAAAATATTTAAAACATGTATGTGTTATATTTTTTTAAAATATAGCTGTATGAGTATATGTATGTAATGTAGCTTTTATTTCCCTTGCAAACATATTGATGACATAATTATCTTTTATTTTATAACATTTTAAACAACAAATAACATTAAAAAATTAAAGAATATGTAGTTCTATAATATGGAAACATAAAATAGAAATGAGTTTTAGAGATATGAGTGTAATATCTATAATATTTTGGAAAATAATTATTGTATGCTTTTTAGCACATTTTTGGAAAAGTGTTTAGAAAAAAAAA